>JAYKTE010346189.1:0-10996 GCA_036873565.1 Xipholeptos notoides | reverse complement strand
AGTATTGAATGACAAAAGGTTGACATTTAAAGAAAACAAAAAACATATTTAAAAAAGGAATTTCAATTACCAAAACTTTTGTATTGGCTGGATTGACACTTAATAATCCCCCAATCCATGCATTGTTGACCCTCTGTACAGTAAAATCTTTTAGTGTTGCGCCTAATAACAAAAAGAAAAAGGAAGAAAATGAATATAGTAGAAGATTCCAAACTAATGGAGGAGTACTAAATTTAAGTTTATATATGTTTACTATTGTTAAACTAATAGACATAAGATTTTTAAAGTTTAGTAGTAATTAATCAAAGAACATAAGATAAATATCTACATGCAAATACTGCACATTTAAACTAAAGAAAAGTGACAGTTACGAAATAATGAATATATTTACATTTAAAATATTGTGAGTTAACCAGGTTGGAATGAAATCATGATTAAATTACTAAATTAAATAACTATATAATGTTGAGTTGTTTGTTGTTTAGTGTAGGTTCATGTTTGTTTGGGACACACATGATAAACACATTTCATTCACTTTCAGAAACCTCAAGCAGATGAGACTCATTAACTACGGAGAGTAACTTGTCTAGGTGTAAGGAAAACACAAATTCCAAAAACATTGGTAGATACACATACATGAATATGCATATATATATATATATATATATATATATACATATATATACATATATACACATACATGAATATATATATATGCATACACTGTGAACCGAAAGAGTTTGCAGGTAAACATTTTGGCTTTTTTTCCAATAGTTGACTGTTTAAATTATGAAATAATCTAATTGAACTTAATATTTATAACGAATGAATGTAATTTCTATCACCAGATTCATTGAAAAAGTTCTATTACAGATATTTAGCTAATTTTTTGTTTTTTTAGCAGATTAAACTGAACCATTAAAGTTTGCAAGCATACTAAAAATAGCAAAAGGAGTTCAATTAACACAAGATGAAACTAAAATTATAAATTTATCTTCAACTGAGAAGTTGACACATGCTTTATTGCCAAACAATTGAAGTGCGACCATCGTACAATTTAGAAATTTGTTAAAGATGGTGATGTCATCTAAATTAAATCCTCAAAATTCAAACCAAAAGCTTTGTCTTGGCTTGAAGCTAATGACCTGGTCACCTAATAGCCCTGATTTGAATGCTATTGAGATGATGTGGTCGCTGATAAAGAGGAAGGTTTAGGAGAATGGCAAGCAGTACTCAAGCTTAGACATCCGATGGGAAGCTGTTTGCAAAGCCTGCAGAGAAGTTCCAGAAGAAAAATTTTTTTCATGGTGTTCATAAAAGACTAGTTAAGCTGATAAGATCTAGAGGTGGGAGATTTGAATGTGTTAAATCACTCATCTGAGTAAATCAATATCTAAATGACTTGATAAACATTTCAGATTGAAATACTAATGGCAAAGACTATTCATATCATATCATTAATGTGCTTAAGGAAGTGTGAAAACATTACGAAATAAGTATGGTATTTGTTGATTTTATTTCATTGTAATGTTTAGAATACATCTTCACATAAAAAAATGCATTTTATTATTTTCCTTAATGAAATAATTCAAATTTAGACACTTACAAACTCTTTCGATTAAATATATATATATATATATATACACACACACACACACACACAGACACACACAATTAACATCTTATAAAAATGAACACAAAAGAAAAATTAAATAGAAAATCAAATTAAAAAAGAAAAACATTTTTACCTAAACTATGAACTCTACTAGAGACGCAAGAGTCCGGAGTGGGCGTACATTTATAAAGAACTCCAGTATGATTGAATTTTGTGTAGTTGTAATTGTCATTAGGGGCTCCAATTAAAATTCTGAAAAAGTAAAATCATGAGTATTAGACATTTTTTCTTTAATTTTTGTTTTGTTAAAAGGACTATTCTGTTAGTTTGTAACAGCAGAATAAGGACCCATCATAAGGACCAATCTCATTTTGTTGTCTTGATCTTTCTCATGAAAGAAGCTAATGAAATCATAACAGAAATATTTTTGATTTTCAGTTATTTTGCAGGTAATTTTAATTTTTTTCCAATAAAAAGAATATTTGTATTTTATAATTAAGACTTTTAATCCAAATAAAATTTTAATTTATCTAATGTTACATGGATGTGTACAAGGCTCTACAGACAAATTTAGTTTTAGTTGACTTTTGACAACTAAATATTTTCATTTATTATCCAAATAGGAAAGTTACTAGCCAAACTTAGTTACTGTTTAAGAAAGTATAATCCATTTGAACTTATGAATTAAGATTTAAGATTCCAAAGTCCGACTGCCTATCCTCTGTCTCAAGTGGACTTCCTCCACATTGTTAAATGAATTGAATGTTGATATAGCGTTAAACAAAATAACTAATTCTCTTTCATGGAGTTTCATTCATGTTACCCTAAGGCTTTAAATCAAGCACAAAAAGGATAAGTCTATGACAGAGTGCACGCAATCTGGCATAGTGCCAAATATCAATTTCACACACAACTGGTTGAATATCCACATATGAATTAGAAATGCACTCAACTAGAGTTAAACAAACTATTCTTAGTTCTATTTTCTTTTTTATGAGTTTTCTTCTAGTCCCAAAATGGCAAGCCAGGAGGAAAATAATATACTAAGAACAATTCACAATTCATGTAGATAAAATAAATACTCTCTTCAGCTCAGATTCTGTGATTTGTAGCCAAACAAAGCTGGATGCTTTTAAAAAAAAATAAAAAAAACATTGCAAGACTATCCCACGCCTTACATGAGTAGAAAAGGTTTATTCATCACTTTTGTTCTGTCTTTCTCTTTACAAAAAGCGAACAGGACACACTGAACAAATGTTGCTAGTTTGCTGTGAATTAAACTCTTACATTAAAGATTTTTATGGCTACAAAAGTCAGATATTTCTATAGATTTTTGTAGCCACACAAATCTATAGAAATATCTCATTTCTTGCTTTTAACCAGATTTAATTTTTACTCTGTATGAAAAGAATTCATTGCATTGGTGTGTAAAACTTATACTTATTAGAAATAGCAAAATATTTTGAATAGCAACTGCTATCCTTGCTCACTTGGCAAACTTATTAAAACCAGCCAGCACTTGAACCTTCATACATTTTTTTTCATGAGTATATAGACATTTTTTCATTCAAACAAGTTTTATCAAAAAGAACAGATCTTCTTTTTTTTCTTCCTAATTTTCTGGTAATTTTTGGTTCTGATATAAAAACACTCATCAGAAAAAAAATGAATAGAAGTTTGGTTCTTTTTAATAAAACCTGTTTATTATATATATTATATATATATATATGTATATATATATATATATACACACACACAAAAACACACTGAATCCCAATATCAAAGGTCTTGTTTGATAGTAAAAAAAATCAAAATTAACATTATAAAGAAAACTACATCTTGTTCAATCAAATATGTTTTGAGTAATCAACTGCTGCCTAAATAAATATATATAAGTTGTATGAATGAATATCTACACATACACATTTGATAAGTCCAGAGGTATCCTTTTCCAAATTACAAGTACAATTATTTATGAAGATGGTCAACGAGGAGTAAAAACGTTTGGAAAAAAGCTTGGAAATTATATTAAGACACTTGACCCAGCCACTAAGTTTCTTGTTAGAAAACAAGAAAAAATCGAATCAAAAATATTGAAAAGGAAAATCAAAATTCTTTTTAATGAAACTTGTCTGAATAATTATTTATTTGGATTCATTTTTGGGATTTAATAATTTGGATTGTTATAATTTGTATAATTGGATTCTTTATTGTAGTGTAAGTATTTTAATATTTTGGTTTATTTAGTTTATTTTTCTAAATCAATATTGATTTTCATTTTCACCCTTTTTGTCACCTTACAAAAAAATTTATATTTACAAAACAAAAAAAGTGGTATTATTTCATAAAATACTTTCCGTTATTGATTTTTAAAGCCCAAAGAGCAAAAAGATGAATAGTTAAAATAGAAACAGTCTATCATTAAAGTGTCTGTATACTAGTTGTTTTCTTTGATTTAGAAAAAAAAAAAAATTTATAAATAATCAACAAATTTACAAACAATTACTGTTTTCCTCTACAGTGAAAAATCTACTTAATATTCAGATCTGGCAGTAACATCTGTGAAAAGAAAACAACAAAAACAAAACAAACAAAAACTCAAATAAGGATATACATATTGTATATGTGCGTCTCTATACATTCATCTGTACAACACACACAAAGAATTAACTTTTATCCTTCAGCTGTTTTATGTGCAAAATAGAAAAAAAATGATCATACAAGTCAAGATTTCAGAATCTGATAAAAAACATAAATGAATATTTTTCTTGCAGATTCAAAACAATCCCTTGAACAAGTTTATAACTTAATTTAAAAAAAAATAGGCATTCATCATTAAAGGAAATCTGAAAAATATTCCACTTCAATTATCAATTTGATTTATAAGATCTGAACAACTAGACATCACTTATTATGAAAACCAGAATTTAATAATTAAAATTGTTGGATTTAGATTTTTTTTCTTCTTTCGATCAAATCAAATCTTTACTCCAGCCAAATGGGAGGTATGTCCTTTTTCATAACTTCTGATTTATAAACAATCATTTCCAGATTTTACTTTTTCCTAAGAATTATTGAATAATGTGACCTGACTATTTTTTTAGAACATAGTTTTGAACTATTTTTTTCATTAAAACCATTCTCAAAGATTTTCTTTTCAGATCATTAGAACCATTATTAATGTTCAACAATGGATAATCAGGCAATACTGAGTACATCCAGTAGATATACACCCAAACTGAGCACTGTCAAAAGTCGCGATCAAACCCTCCCATTTAGGTCCAGGACTGTCATTCATACAGATGGCATACGACAGTGTTGAGGAAGTTATCAACTACTGGATTAGTTCTGGCAAGCTATTAGAATTTAGTATTAAGCATAGTCGGATTAAGTAAGTCTGGAACAATTTCAGAATAAGTACAAGGGCCATTTCAAAAGTAATGACACCTATTTTTTTAAAGTTATTTTTTAAAGTTGAAGAGCTATGAAGATAAGAGTGTGACCATCAAAACGAGCAAGCATTTGTGCTCTAGAATTTATTTTTTCACAGTAACCATGATTTTCAATGTACTTTTGCCAGCAATAAATGAGGTGCTTCATTTTGCGTCCTGAGCGCACATTGCCATTCACATCTCTGTCACTACTCTGAAATCAACAAACACAGCTCTTAACTGTGCTGACATCAATTTCTTTGGCACCAAAAGGCACTAGTGGATGTTGATTGGTTTAATTTTTTTTGCATTGAATATTTCAAAAATGCATATCTGTTTCTGATGCATGTCTATGACAAGGGTTGATTTATTTGAGTCTCACGCCGTCAATATCTGTAACAGAGAGATTAAACTTTCAGGAAATAAATTCATAAGTTTAGTCTTCATAACAATGCAACTTTCAATTTCCTCTGATCCATTAAAGTGCAATAAAAAAAATAAGAGGCATTACTTTTCGAAAGATCCTCATATATAACCACGGTTAGCCCAGCTTCAGATCAATCTACAGTATCAAATGCTGCAGTTGGGGGCAAACAAGTCTCAGTAAACTTTGATCTTCAATATTGACCCTGATCAAGTAACTGCACTGAAATTCGCATTGAACCTTATTTAATATCAAATTGCTATCAACAGTTGAATCAAACTAGATGACATTCTAGCACAAATATTTTTTCTTGTCTATACTTTTCAATGACACTCCTATGCATTCCTGACCAGAAAGTCAAGGTTTTTGTTCATTTCTGCACTCTCAGCAAAAAGTTTTAACCTTATTTGCTTTAATGCAAAATCAAATATTTTCCATGCTCTTGGTGGGGAGTTCTTGAGACTACTCTAAACTGTATATTGCCTTTAGATTTACTATTTTTAGAGAAAACTTAAGCTATGCCCATCTCACCACTAGGTCATTCATATAAAGAGCTTCAAATGCCAACAAAACCGAGGGAATGTAATAGGCTCTTTTTGGAAACAGTGGAGAACATCTATGGTCAGACAGAGCTCCTGCCATCAAAAGAAAACTTGGTGTACACAAATTATATTTTTTCTAAGTTTAACTTCTGTATTCCTCATACATGGCAATTACTGTTGGGAAAGGTATGAATCCCCACATTTCCTCCAGCTATGGGTCAAATAGTGTAATTTGTGTCATTAAAAAAAAACCCTGTGTGTACAAAAACCAACGTTTACCAAAAATGATTGTTCTCGGCATTAAATGACCTAAAATGATTGATACGTCGTAAAAACACATTTAAAAAAAGATAACAATGCAATAAAGTAAAATTGAATTTAGTCGAGTAAATGCGTACTGGGTGGCCTCCCCTTTTCTTTGGCGTTCGTAATTTTATTTTCGGGACAGCAAACAAGAAAAGCTAATCTTGTCTTCTTGTCGTATAAAATAACTGTATGAAACCAGCTCACTCTGAATTAGTCTCAACAAAAGTGAGTAGAAGAAGAAAGAATTGAAAAGAAAAAAAAACGAAGAAGAAAAAAAAAAGAATTGAAAGAAAAGTGAAAGGTGAATAAGAATATGAAGAAGGAGAAAGAAGAAAGAAGAATAGAAAGAAAATTCGAATGAGAAAAAGAAGAAGAAGAAGAAGAAGAAAAAGAAGAAGAAAAAGAAAAAGAAGAAAGAACAGAATGAAAAATGGAAGGGGAATAAGAAAATGAAGAAATGAAGAAGAAGAAGAAGAAGAAGAAGAAGAAGAAGAAGAAGAAAGCAAAGAGGAATGAGAAGAAGAAGAAGAAGAAGAAGAAGAAAGCAAAGAGGAATGAGAAGAAGAAAAAGAAAAAGAAGAAGAAAGCAAAGAGGAATGAGAAGAAGAAAAAGAAAAAGAAGAAGAAGAAAGAAGAATGAAAAGAAGAAAAAAGAATGAAAAAGAAGAAGGAAGAAGAAGAAAGAAAAAGAAGAAAAACAGAAAGAAAAGTGGAAGGAGAATAAGAAAATGTAGAACTAAAGGAAAAGAATAGAATGAAAAGACAAAGGGGAATAAAGAGAAGGAGAAGGAGGAAGAAGATGATAGAAAGAGAAAACGAAGGAAAAAGGGGAATAAAGAGAAGGAGAAGGAGGAAGAAGATGATAGAAAGAGAAAACGAAAGGGAAAAGGGGAATAAAGAGAAGGAGAAGGAGGAAGAACATGATAGAAAGAGAAAACGAAAGGAAAAAGAAGGAAAAAAAGAAGAAAAAGAAGACAAAAACGAAATAGTTTATTTGTTTGCTTTTACAGCTTATCAGCAATTTTAGGTCATTTAATGCCGAGAACAATTATTTTTGGTAAACTTTAATTTTTGTCAACGCTTAGTTTTTTTAATAACAGAGTATGCACTATTCAATCCTTATCCGTCATTTTTAGGTCATTTAATGCCAAGAACAATCATTTTTGGTAAACTTTATTTTTTGTTCAATAAATAAAGTTTTCCAAAGAAATGTTTTTATAATAATAGCAAGCAGAAGCCGTGCGCATTAAACGGCAGTTGATAAGTTCAACCCCATATAAACATTGACCTTTTCATTATATAAGAAAACAATGAGAACTTTATTCAATATAAAAATCAGGGGTTCATTAGTTCAGACCAGACTGCGAATTAAAAACAACTTATTTTGAAGACAAATACAATAAGATATTATTACAAAAAATAGAACAACAATGAGACATTGAATTTTTTTATTTCTCGAAATTTTTCTTGACGGTACTTATTGTACAATCAAAAGTTAGTTAGGGAATGACGTCATGATGACTAATTTCCATAAAGTCTGGTCGGAGTTCCTTAGTGTATATAGGGATAAGAAGGAGAAGAAAAAATGAGAGGAAGAAAAAGAAAAGAAAAAATGAATACAAGGATATGAGGAAGAAAGAGAAAATAAAAAAAATATAGAAGTCAAAGCTGAGCTCCAAAAAGAAGAGGGTATAAAAAATGTCGAAGAAGGAAAAAGAAGGAAAAGAAGAGACCGTAGAAGACAAGAACGAAATAAAAGAGAAAGACGAACTATAAGACAAAAAAGAAGAAAGAATTGAAAAAAATGTTGTAATGAGAAGAAGAGGAAGAAGAAGAAAAAGAAGAATACAGGGTGACCCCCCAAAAAAAACATTTGTAGATGCATTGGAACCTTTTCTTTACAAAAAAAATTATAAGAAAAAAGGGCCAAAGACCCTAGTGTTTTGATGTGATATTTTGAATATAATAAACTAGTTATGACCAAAGTTTCATTTCATTCGAACAGAACACTAAGAAACGAGGCCTAATTAGAATTGGGGCCCGTTTTATTTGGGTCATTCAATTCATAATTTACATTCTAACGAATAACCCAATGTTGTCTGGATATCATATATCTTAAAAATAACAGAATGTTCTATTGATTTTTATTTACCAGCAATGAAGGGTTTGTTGGTTTACTTAGTTACACGGCATATCAAGAGTAATAGGTTATTTAATAATTTCGAAAATATCTTTTGGATAAACCAGATTAAAGTGAACAGGGCAGTTCCTAGGGCCCTCGCAGACCCCACAATTACTGGGGGGGAGGCGTAAATTCTCTAGGGGTCGCGAGGCTCCTTCGCTTCGCAGATGTATTGTAATGAAACTGAAAAATTATCACCTTAGTTGTATGTTGAAATATCAACTCGTCTCTCTCTCTCTCTCTCTATCTCTCTCTCTCTCTCTCTCTCTCTCTCTCTCTCTCTCTCTCTCTCTCTCTCTCTCTCTCTTAATATATATATATACATATATATACTATATACTAGAAGACTGACGAGTAGATATATCGGCCCTGGTGACATAAGGCAAAAACAACGCGGCCGATATTTCGGTCCTTCATGTTCCTCTAATAAACCAGCTTTTATTTGCTAGTTGGTAATTTTGCTAAGTCAGTGTCCAAAGGGTTAAAAATATTAATATTAATAAAAAAAATCAAAATATCTAAAACCAATGTTGATTGTGTTTAGTACTTATATGCTTTTTTCGCCGTTTTAAATACTTTAAATTCACCAAAATACCATACGTTAAAGAAGTCAGCTAATGTGTTACGTGTCGTGCATTTGCATCAGAAAATGAAAATCAGAAAGAAAATATATAATTTTCTTTTTAAATATGAAATTTATTAGTCAAACTTTTATTGTGAAACAGCAAGAAAAAATGTAGTATATTTGTTTGTTTGTTTTTTTACGGCATATCAACCATTTTAGGTCATTTTAATGCCGAGAACAATCATTTTTGGTAAACTTTAGTTTTTGTACACACAGTTTTTTTAATGAGACAAATTACACTATTTTACCTATAGCTGGAGGGAATGTGGGGATTCATACCTTTATATTTGTTCGAGAAAATTGTGTAGAAAGTAAAGGTAATTAGAACATATAGAAAATATTTATTTACAATTTATTTTTTGTATTTTGTATTGGGTATAAGTAGTAACAAATTTATTATAAAAAGTTCTGTCAAATCAGGTTTTAACTCTTGCGTTTAATTTCAAAGAAAGAAGGGGACACCAAAAACATATCTAAATAAAGAAATAGATATAAACACAATGAGTATTATCAGGCTTAGTTGTAATCTTCTCGCATTGTTTATAATTTTTTTTTTTTATGAAATTTTAAAAAGATCGTGCATTTAAGCACTGTTTTTAAAAGAAATTTTGCAGGTAAATAGCTATTTCAAATCTTTCTTTATTTTTGATAAATATCATTAATCATGGGAATCGCAGGTTTTATCTTTACTAAACCACCACAACTCAACCAAGTCTTTTTATACAACATAAAGAAAATCATTCAATAATACATGAAAATAACAGACCCATACTATAGTGTAACAGGCAATTGAACTTTGGACTCGTCATATGAGAGTTCGAATTCTGCTCATCCTGTTAATACTCTTGGGAAAAGTGTGAATCCCCATATTCCTTCCAAATCAATTAAAACAATGAATTGAAAAAAAGACATTTACTAAAAATTATTGTTCTTAGCATTAAATAAGTGAAATTGGTTGATATGCTGTAGAAAAGAAAACAACAGATTATCTGTATAATAGGCTACCTTAGTAGCAAGTCCTCAGCACCCGGTTAAAGCTGGGCAGTACTTCTGGTATGATTATAAAATGTAGTTCTTCTGAAGCATCATTCGTTCTTGTGTGACAAGATAAAGAAAGTTAAAAAGCTGTATGGTGCGTTTTATGCGTGTTTATTAACTAGTTATATTTCGAGTTTTATATTGGGGCAACGAGGTTGAAGCAGTGGAAAAGCTCCCAGTAAAAAATCACTACGTTCACTTTCAGCTGTCTCGGGCAGATGGGGCTAGTTAACTCGGGAGAGTGACTCATCTAGGTGAAGGGCAACACTGATTACAAAAGCCCAGGGATATAATGTGCACATTAAAATGGTCTTGTGCCTTACTTGTGTTCGTGCTCGACCAAGTATATATATCATATTTCGAGTTTATACGTCATCTTAAGACTCGATCCTCTGGCGCCAAAAACTCCTGTCTGAAGATGAAGTATTACCTCGAAATATGATGATGATGATGATGATGATGATGATGATCGCATCTGACCGTCTCGAGAGACGATAGAAAGTGTCATCAAACCACGTATGGTCGTCAGACGGCCTACATAGAGAATTGTCTATAGTGGGGAAAGCTTGTGTAGGACCATCCACACTTCTTGAAACTGCTGATAACACACAGTCGAAATATAAATAATGAATAAAGACACAACCTTTTAACTTTCTTTATCTTTTATCATAGATTATGTTTATCGTTCACATTCTTGACCCTTGTCCATCTATATTTTGTCTATTACTCTTATTTTCACTCTCTCCCCCTCTCTCTCTCTCTCTCTCTCTCTCCCTCTCCCTCTCTCTCTCTCTCTCTCTCTCTCTCTCTCTTCCCATCTCTCTCTCTCCCCC
>JAYKTE010346188.1:0-20169 GCA_036873565.1 Xipholeptos notoides | reverse complement strand
AAGACCGACTGCCTACCCACTGGGCCAAATCGACTTCCCAGGGATTCGAACTCACGTACTACGATTCCGAAGACCGACTGCCTACCCACTGGGCCAAATCGACTTCCCAGGGATTCGAACTCACGTACTACGATTCCGAAGACCGATTGCCTACCCATTGTGCCAAATCGACTTCCCCCACCTTTCCCAAGGATATTAGTCAGAAAATGAACACAAACGGAAAGACTGGGATTCGAACTCACGTACTACTATTCCGAAGACCGACTGCCTACCCACTGTGCCAAATCGACTTCCCAGGGATTCGAACTCACGTACTACGATTCCGAAGACCAACTGCCTACCCACTGGGCCAAATCGACTTCCCAGGGATTCGAACTCACGTACTACGATTCCGAAGACCGACTGCTTACCCACTGGGCCAAATCGACTTCCCCATATCCAACCTAACCAAGGAAACCCATACAAACAGAAGACAGACCTGTTTTCATTTGGTCTCAATTGCGGTCGCACACACGCATCTCTTCTTCCCTCTCAAAACACAATGTCCTCCTCCCTTGGCGGGTCAAAGGTTATTTTAGGTGGGATAATATTTGCCCAATTTTCATATCTACTACAGTGGGGGATCCCTTGCGATCAGAAAACATTTGGGGCGAAGTCGATTTGGCCCAGTGGTTAGGCAGCCGGACTTCGGAATTGTAGGGGAAGTCGATTTGGCCCAGTGGATAGGCAGTCGGACTTTGGAATCGTAGAAGTTGATTTGGCCCAGTGGATAGGCAGCCGGACTTTGGAATCGTGGGAGAAGGCGATTTGGCCCAGTGGATAGGCAGTCGGACTTCGGAATCGCAGGAGAAGTCGATTTGGCCCAGTGGATAGGCAGCCGGACTTTGGAATCGTAGGAGAAGTCGATTTGGCCAAGTGGATAGGCAGTCGGACTTTGGAATCATAGGGGAAGTCGATTTGGCCGAGTGGTTAGGCAGCCGGACTTTGGAATCGTAGGGGAAGTCAATTTGGCCCAGTGGATAGGTAGCTGGACTTCGGAATTTTGGGAGAAGTCGATTTGGCCCAGTGGATAGGCAGTCGGACTTTGGAATCATAGGGGAAGTCGATTTGGCCCAGTGGATAGGTAGTTGGACTTTGGAATTGATGGGGAAGTCGATTTGGCCCAGTGGATAGGTAGTCGGACTTTGGAATCGTAGTAGGCGAGTTTGAATCTCAGTTCATTTCTTTTGTTTTTCCAAAAACATAATTTTTAGCAGACAAATATCAGATAAAATGATATTAAAGGGTTAAGAAAACATGTCTAAATATGTAAACATGTCTAAATATGTAAACTACCCCCAAAATGAAATCAACATCTAAAAACCCTAACCCCTGACCCTGAAGAAATAATTGCTACTTACTCATGCAAATTATAAATTTTCTCGGAAGATGAAACTTCATCCAATAACTTATTGACATTCCTTCTTTCCGCTGCTAAAAGGACTCCATCAGAAGCGAGGATCCCTAAACAGGATCCAGCGTGACCGATTGCTTCCATTGCATATTCAACTTGGTACAAGCGACCTACAACAGAAAGAAAAAACAAATAATTCGGGGAAAATCTCAAGAAACAAGTTTTTCTTCTCTAAAAAAGTTCTTATCCCTTTGGACCCTGCTGGAATAAAAAGCGATAACAAGTGAAAAAGATGATACCTAATTAGCAAAATTATAAATTAGCTAATCATAAAATTACACTATGTTGCGGCCAACTTGTCCTCTGGCCTTCATCATCCAAAACGAGGTGTAGTAACACCTATAAAGATGAGGACAACAGTCTGCTAATAAAATCAATACTAGATTATGAAGCTTCCTCTCAATGAATTCAAAATAAATATAATAATTTTTTTCTATACATTTTCCAGTTCAAAATGGCTATTCATATTTTATTTGGAGTTAAATAAGAGAAAAGAAAAGAAAAAACAATCTAGAAAAATGTCATAATATTTGGTTTTTAATACTAAATGATTTTTTTTAAATCTTAGGAAGAGGAAAGAAGAAAAAATATCATATTGTGTTTGGTTTTTAATACTAAATGGGATGAAAAATAAAATTTCTTTTTTTTTTAAATCTTACGAAGAGGAAAGAAGAAAAAATGTCATATTATGTTTGGTTTTTAATACTAAATGGGATGAAAAATAAAATTTCTTTTTTTTTTTAAATCTTACGAAGAGGAAAGAAGAAAAAATGTCATATGTTTGGTTTTTAATACTAAATGGGATGAAAAATAAAATTTCTTTTTTTTTAAATCTTAGGAAGAGGAAAGAAGAAAAAATGTCATATTGTGTTTGGTTTTTAATACTAAATGGGATAAAAATAAAATTTCTTTTTTTTTAAATCTTACGAAGAGAAAAGAAGAAGAAAAAGAATAGGAATAGAATAAGAAGATTAAATTGAAAAGTAGAAGAAAGAAAAGAAGAAGAAAAAAGAAAAGGAAGAAGAAAACAAGAGAGAGAAGAAAAGAAAGAAAAGAAATAGGAAGAAAAATATAAAGGAGGAGGAGAAGTGGGAAAAGAAAAAATAAGGGAAAGAAGAAGAAAAAAGTAAAGAAGAAGAAGAAGAATATAAAAACAAGAGAAAGAGGAAAAAGAAAAGGAGAAAAAAAGATGAAGAAGAAGAAATTTTCTGCATGGCATTCGTGTATGTTTGGATACATATTTGTGTTCATGTGTTTGTCTGATCCGTGTGTGTGAATGTGTATTTCTGCATGTATATGCATGTGTGTGTTTGCACAGGTGTGTGTGTGTATGAATAAGTTGTTGGAGGTGTGTTAGTGTCCACATGTGTCTCTGCATGTGCCCATGTGTATGTGTGTGGGGGGTGTATTTATGTCTTTCCAAAAAGAACAACACCAGAAAAGAAAAGAGCTGGCTTCCTTTCTTGTTTATAGAATTTCCGTTATAGTTTTGTGCTTCCGATGCCATTTTGACTAAATGTCTACATTCTAAAACTTTTCTTTTCTTTCCTTCTTTCTTTGTCTCTCCCCAATAATACATTATCTTGCAAGAACAAAAACACTCCAAACTGTCGTTGTCTTCTCTTACCAAAGTCAAGATGGCTTATAAGATGACTGCCCATTTCAGATAGATGTTGTCTATATTAGAAAACAATATGGTCAAACAACATAGACTCTGTTCAGTACATAAATAGGTAACCACTTAGGAATCATCAGTTGTACGGTCAAATTACATTGGAGACACCGGTTCCCCTTACATCAGCAAAGTTAAGCAATGTAGAGCCTGTTCAGTACTCAAATGGGTGACCACTTAGGAATTAACTATTGTACGCTCAAATCACATTGGAGACACTGATTCCTCTCAGATCACCAAAGTTAAACAACAAAGAACCTGTTCAGTTTTCAAATGGGTGACCACTTAGGAATCAACAGTTGTGCTAAGCACTTACAGACTTTCTGACTCTTTTTTAAATTACCACCTCCTACCAATAGTACACCTTGTGAGCAGAAGAGGCCCATTGCTTTCTGCTAGGTTTGTGTAACGGCCACATTATAAGTTGAACAATATCTGAGCAAAACAATGGAAATAGAAAAACAAGGAGAAGTGTTGCTGTCATGATAATGATATTAATAATTGCAACAAAGCCACTTGCAACAATAAAGATGGAGACAATAATCTGAATATTCTAGATAATATAACTACTGTTCCAAAATAGCTGTAGCACAACAATTATCTATAATCTATAAGAGTGGAATAAATATTTCAGAAGTACTAATAATCAAGCTTCATCTCTAATTAGCTATTAACCCGAGTAGCATGCAATCATCCCATTGCAACAAGATAACTTATAATAAAAATGTTATGTACTAACTCAGTTGGTAAGAAATAGGTAAGAAGGTACCAACTCAGTAGGTAAGAAGTAGATAAGAACATACTAATTTAGTAGGTAAGAAGTAGGTATGTATGTATCAATTTAGTCAGTAAGGAGTAAGAAACTACCAATTCAGTAGGGAAAAAATAGATAAGAATCCAAATGTTTCCAAATATATAAATTTGAATTAATCAAAACATTCATACATTGAAATGTTGTTGTATTAAAGTGAGCACTGAAGTGTTATCTATGTTTGTTTAGTTTTGCATATTGATCGGTTGATTGGAAATTGATTAACTGTTTACGACTTGAATCATGGAAGCCTTGTGGCAATGTTGCCTTCACTGCAGACAGTTAATCTGATAGCAATGTGATGTTTAAGTATATTGAATCTACAATAGAATTAGCACTTATTTTGGAGGAAATCAATAAATTCAATTTATCTGTCCTTCATAATGGTCAGCAAAAGGATTCTGCTTTTTAAAACTTACTGGTTTATGCAAAAACATCAAATTTTTTTTGGATACAAGAAGCAATAAACTGTCTCAGCTATTGATTAAAAAAACGAAGGAATTTACCTTTTATTGTGGCCCGAATACGACTAGCCCCGGAAAGAATAACAAACACGTGAGATAGGATTAATACTGTATTCACATAGTACAATGGTTGGAAACTGCTCTCGCACAAACGTTCGCTAGAGCGGTGACTCTGTGACCGAATCAAACGTTCGACTTCCGCTTCGCGCATGCGTACGGGAACAGTTCATTCGACGAGGGGTGACTACCAAAACACCTTTCAAGTACTTTCACTTACAACAGAAGATCACCTTTGAAAACAAAAAGAGCTTTGATATGAAATAATGAAACAAAAGTTGGCATGCTCTAACTAACCAAACAAACAATTAACCAACCACAAAAATATCTAAACAACAAATCAACCAACCAACCAGCCAACCAACCAACAAACCAACCAACCATCCAGACAAGTAATCAACTAATCAACAAATCAATTAAATGATAAACTAAACAGCAAATTAAATAATAAACAGCCCAACTAACAAGTTAACAAAGAAACTATAAAATAAAAAAAAACCCAAATAACCAACCAACGATTTAAATAAAAAAACAACAACCAACGAGCCCAATCAACCAAACAACCAATTAAGTAAAAACATAACCAACCAAACAAACAACCTACCAACAAACTAATTAAATAAAAAACTGACCAACCAACCAACCAACTAATCGACCAACCAACCAACCAAACAAACAAACAAACAAACAAACAAACAATTAAATAAAACCAACCAACAAACCAACCAACCAACCAACCAACCAATCAAATAAAAAACAAACAAACAATTAAATAAATAAAAAACAACCAAACATGTTTGACATAATTAAATGAAAAATATCATATAAAATAATATTAGTTTTCATTTAAAAAATCATCTGTCATAAATAAGTGAAAAAAAATCATATTTTACATCAGTTAGACATAATTTTTTTGGGACTCTTTACAAATAAAGATAATTAAAATTTCTGCTGTTTGGTTAAAGAAGAAGAAGAAACAAAAAAACGAAAGAAGAAATTTGTTTTCAAAGTTTTTCTCTCTCAAATGTCATCTTTATTAAATTTTTGAAAAATAAAAAAACCAAGGTGCTGAGCTGACAACAATCAAAATAAGCTTGACATTAAGACTTGAAATCAGCCAAACAATATTGTCTTGCAAATAACAGATTAAAAAGAGAATCTCTCAATTGTGAAAACTCTGGTCATGAAATTGTAGACTTCAGCTTTGTTCATTTGTTGGTATTTTACAGCATATCAACCATTTTAGGTTATTCTATTTTTAGGTTATTCAATTCAGCATATCAACCATTCTAGGTTATTCAATTATTTTTGGTAAACATTATTTTTTGTCTACACTTAGTTGTTTTTTTAATAATACAATAAGCACTATTTAAACCATAACTGGAGGGTATTTGGGAATTCATACCTTTACCAAGGGTTTTAGTCGAAATATGGACGCAAATGGAATGACTGGTATTTAAACTCGTGTACTAAGATTCCAAAGTCTGACTGCCTATCCACAGGCCCAAGTCAACTTACCCGTTCAGCTTTGAAATATCACTGTTACAGATCTCAGTCTCTGGCTATATACTCCTATTATTGACAGTGATACGTTATTAGTTTCTTTTTTAAATAAGAATTTTAAAATTGTCTCTTCATTTGTGAAAGAGATTTCATTGTAGAATTTTATAGAAATGTGCATCTGGAAAGGCTGAAAAAATTTCATAGTTAAATTTCATAGAAACTTGCATTTGAAAAGACTGAATAGATTTTATGATTAAATTCCAAAGAAATTTGCATTTGAAAAGACTGAAAAGATTTTGTTTAATTTCATAGAAATTTGCATCTGAAAAGACTGAATGGATTTCATTGTTGAATTTAATAGAATTTAATAGAAATTTGCACCTGAAAAGACTGAATAGATTCCACTGTGAATTTGATAGAAACTTGCATTTGAAAAGACTGAATAGATTTTATGGTGGAATTCCAAAGAAATTTGCATTTGAAAAGACTGAAAAGATTTTGTTTAATTTCATAGAAATTTGCATTGGAAAGGCTGAATAGATTTCATTGTTGAATTTTATAGAAATTTGCATCTGAAAAATAGATTTCACTGTGAATTTGATAGAAATTTGAGAAGACTCAATTGATTTTATTGTTGAGTTTTATAGAAATTTGCATTTGAAAAGACTGCTGCAGTACCACCTATTTTTTTTAGTAAACAAGATAATTATTGGTGCATGGGGACTTCCTGAACATACTACAACAACTGAAAATACTATTATCACTTTTCCAAATAGACAGTTTTAACAAAACATTCTTGTGGATCAATCTTTGAAATAGGCTCAGAAATATGACACGATAAACAGCAAAAATGATTTTAATACCGTTACAATAAATATATTTTTGGTGAACTGTTTACTCAAATTTATTGTACAGTTACATAAAAGTGAATTTCCGTGTGCAGTCTTTTCTACTTAATATAAATCCATTAGATGTCAGCTAATATTAGAATGCATTATTTTCAAGTCTCTTATAGAGACAGTAACAGTAGCTTCTTCTCAATCTATCATTAATCTAGCATTAAAAATATGGTCTGATCTGTCTTTGATTTTCTTTCTTTATTTCCACAAGCAGGGAGGGATATCTGATGACAGGTTTTTTCAAATACAATATAATCAAGTCATCGTATCTCATAATATAAATGTTACTCACTTTACTTTTACTTTAGGTAGTGAAGGGAAGTCCACTTGGTAGAGTAGATAGGCAGTTAGACTTTGGAATTGCAATATGTGAGTTCAACTCCAGTCATTCTGTTTACATTCCCACTTGGACTTGCAAAAGGTGTGAATCCCCACATTCCCTTCAGCTATCGATTAAATAGTGCATATAGTGTTATTCCTGCTATAATCCTTTCAAAACCATGTTTGAAAACAGGCACTGGTAAATGGTGGCCTAGCTGTAGCATTTTGCAAGTAATGGTCAATCAGAGTGTGGTTTGTTTAGCATAGTGGCTAGCAGAGTTATGATAAGAATTATTTTGCTCAAATGATTAAGTTTTTAACATTGCTGAAGAATGGACAGAGATATTATTTGCAGTCATCACAGCAAGCTGTACTTCAGCCGCTTTTTGGCCTCGATGAAAAGCCAAGAAGTACAAGTGTCGAAAATATTGCTTTTTACATCTTGAATATTCCATTTCTAAGTCTAAAAAGTAATTAAGAATTAAATTACCCCAAAAGACGATTAGCACAGTTTTGTACAGCAGGAAAAGCTTGATTGAATGAATATTATACATTCTGTCAAAAAGCAAAATGTTTTTGTAAAAAATACTATATAAAACATGACAAACTTATTACCCAACCTAATATTTTTGCCCATACCTTGAATTTTTGGGCTTAATGGGCAATGCCAGGCTATGCTGCTAGTATCACATGAAATTAGAGCTGTTCAGTAATGATAATGGAAATAGCAATTAACAGGAAGCTTTGTGTGAATTCTAGGTTGCTGGAATTGTTGGGACTAGGGTGGGTTTATTTCCAGAAACCTAGGTCACACAAGTGATAATGGCATCATGAAAATAGCAGATGAAGGGGATGAACTTAGTGTTAAGGTTATGAATGATGAAATATCCGATTGAAATTGCCAATTCTTTTCAAGAAATTGGAGTTTTTAGTTTTTAGACAGTTGTCCTCATCTTTATTATAATCTTCATTAGAATACTTGAGATGAAGCTTGATAATTTGTATTTCAAGTTTTTAGACTATTGTTCCCATTTTTATTATTATTATTTTTACCTTTCAATTGATGTACCCTCTACTTTGGGTGATTCTTTTTTATTTTCACTAGAATCTGAGAGATGAGGCTTTATTACTGGTATATCAAATTTTTGGACTGTTGTCCTCATCTTTATTGTGATCTCCACTGGAATCCTTGAGGTGAGACTTGATTATTTGCATATAGAGATTTTAGACTGTTGTCTTCAACTTTATTGTAATCTTGAATGGAACCTTTGAGATGAAGCTTAATAATTTGTATTTCAAGTTTTGAGACTGTTGTTCTCATCTTTATTGCTATTTCAGAATCATTAAAATGGGTCTTGATCATTTGTGTTAAGTGTTTTCAGACTGTTGTCTTCATATTTATTATTGTTTTCACCTTTCAACTGATATGCCCACTAGCCTCCTTCAGGTAATTCTTTTTTCTGATCCATGAAGGTAGACTGATTCAATTCTATTAACCATAACTGGGTATAGACATTAAATCTTGTAATGCATTACATAATATGAGGCATTGAGAATAACAAGTAGACAACTGCAACCGCAGCCAAAAACAAGTTATGTATACCACTGTATTCCTAAAAGCCTCCTTTAGAGAAGACATGATCAAATTGAAAATGAAAAATGGGTGAAATTTTACTAATGTGAACAGACTTGGAAGTACAATCTGACAAATGCCACAACACTCTTTCCAATCATAATCCTTAAGCTTAACGCCTGGCGGCCAATGAGAGTTTATGGGACAAAGATTTTCAGCCAACCACAGTGCATCTTGTTGTTTACTTGCATTTTGTTTTTGTCTTTTTCTCTGTTTTTTTATTTTTTATTTTTGGCGCTTGTTGAGTTTTTACTTTGAACACCTCATATATTCTTATCATGGCAATGCAACTGCATTCCTTTTAGACTGTCACATAACGTTTTATGTTCAGTTGTAGTTGTCTCCCTTGAACTTATTTGTTCATGGTAATTTTCTATTTTGAAAACTATTCACAATAAAAAATTATTACTACCATTGATAATAATAGTAATAATAATAATGATAATAATGATAATAATAATAATGATGGTGGTGATAATGATGCTTATATTGATAAGAAATACTACTATTACTAGAAATAAATAATAATGATAAAATGCTTATGATATCAATAGTTATAATAAAACAATAATAATAATTATTATCATTATTATAATAATGATAACAATGATAAAATGATAATGATAGCATTGATAATGCTGATAATAATAATAATAATAATAATACTAATAACGATAATAATGATGATAATAATAATAACCAGCAGAACTTGTGGAAATTCCACAGTAGTTGAAATATCAGAAATTAAATTTATTATCCTTAAATTTAAACAAATCCTGTGAAATAAATACTGCAAATTAATTGCTTAGAAATTTTTTTTAAAGTTTTGATTAAAAACAATTCTTATCTAAAATATGATAAAAATAATGATCACATGATCATGATCTTTAAAAATTAAAAAGTTACTTTAAAGGGAGGTAAAGTCATTGCTTTTGATATGAGTGTGACACACAAAAATAACTTACTAACGAACACACATGCTATACTATAAATTTTTAAATAATTATGATAATGAGTGCAATTAATGGAAAAATAAAAATTTTATAGACCACTGCACTTATGAGGACAACAGCTATAAGAAAAGTATTGGACCCTGAGAACTAAAATCAGAAAGGAAAGAAAAGGAGCAAAGAATCAGAGGAAGGGAAGAAGGAGGAAAAAATTACACACACAAAACAAGACATACACAACTGACTGAAGAGGAGAGTCTGCCATTACTGACTGCAAGGTATCCAGACATGCTAGAGTGCTAAAGGAGACTTATTGAAACTTTGCCTTTAGAAAGCACCATCACACACTGGTGGGGCAGGACCCTCCTAATGAGACCTGTGAATACTGGAAGCAGTGGGGTGTGAACCGGAGGATGTTCGGCACCATAAAGTCTTTGACTGGAATGGAGTGGGACCTGTTGGAGCTCATGATAAGACTTGTTGTCACTCTGACTCCAGTGTAAGCCACTAGTCACCAACAGCATGCAAGTTCTGGGCGTGTCTTTTGTGAGACCTTTTTATAATAATAATGATCATCATCAAGATTATACTAATGATACTACTACTACTACTACTACTACTACTACTACTGCTGTTGCTGCTGCTACTACTACTAATACTAATACTAATACTACTACTAATAATAATAATAACAATAATAATAGTAATAATGATAATGGTGATGGTAACAATGATAATGATGATGATAATAATAAAAATACTCACATAATTAAAACATACCTGATTGAGGACTGATTGATGCATACTGGAGTGCCGGAGAAAACTTATTGTCACTCTGCCTTCACTAATCACCACCAGGCATTGGCAGAATAACAAAAGACTCCGCTATTGGTGGTTGTGAGATCTAGATGCTGAAGAGTGATAACCCAAAGAGATGCAGTACCATACAGTCTTTGACTGGAATGGAGGGTAGCCTGCTGGAGCACATGAAAAGACTTGTTATCACTATGAAAGCCACTGGTTGCTATGCATGCAAACACTTAGTAATCAGTGTAAGATATAATGATAATACATAATAAGTGGTAATAATAATAATAATAATAAAGGAAATCATAAGAGGCTTAAATGAAACCTAAACATACAGATGTATTGGCATCCTCAAAGCAAACCTAATCAAGTAAGTGGAAATGAAGGAAACTATCAGTAAAGAACATTAGAAGACCAAGAAAACTATTAGAAATGATACTATATGTAAAAAAGCTCATCAAAGAAATAAATATCTGAGCAGTGCACCTGGCTATTTACTTTGGACTATACCCAGTATAGACAAAAGAAGCACTAAGGAATCTGGACCAGAAGACAAGAAAACTAATGACAAGGCACTACACCTGAAGGACAGCGTTGATCGACTATGATTAACAAGAAGAGAGGAAAGATGAGGTTTCTTAAATATTGAGGAAACCATTATGAATGCATCACATCAACTGACATGTAAGATAATGCTGAAAGAATCATTACAGCTTCAAAAAAGACAAGAATATACCCAGTAGAAAATAGAAAACAAAAATAGGAAAAAAACAACAATCCACTATCTGTCCATAGCCTTCCAAATTGAACTCTTCCCACAATAAGAGAATCCTCTGTCTGTCTGTCTGTCTTTCTGTCTGAATCCTTACTATAATAAAAGAGCTGTCTGTCCGTCAGTCCAATGTCTTCCAAATTGAATCCTTATTATAATAAAAGAGCTGTTTTTCTATTTGTCCAAAACCTTCCAAGTTAAATCCTTATTATAATAAGACAACTGTCTGTCCACTTGTCCACATCCTTCCAAATTAAATCTTTACTATAATAAAATAACTTTCTGTCAATCTTTCAGAAGCCCTCTAGATTGAATGAATATAATAAGGATCATATCTGAATTACATTTTGAGTATCTTCATTACATTTGTTGAAGTATCATAAGAAAAAGTACTGAAAAATGGATCTCGACCAATTTTTTAAGATTTCTGGGTTTTTTTAAATGAAATATTACCCTTCAGACTTTTTATAATAAAGGCTTTTTTATTTTGGATAAAATTAAAGTTAGAGACACAATTAATAAAATATAATTGTTTCCATTTTTTGTCTATTTGACCACTGAAATTAATATTGGATTGAAAATGGCACTCTATGTAGTCAAATATTTGATTTAGAAGCAATCCTGATTACTATTATGACGCAGAAGGGTTTTGAAGATGTTATTTAAATTCTATTTGTTTCTTATCTGTTGCCAAAATCAAAGACGGGTCTGAACATGGGTTTATAAAATTAAATGTATCCAGTTTTAATCATTTTTGTTTATCTTTCTTACAGATGAAAAATATTTTAAGTTAGAAATAATGTCTCTTTCTCTTTTTTTACAGGGGTAAATGGCTGCTTTTGCATTCCAAACCCTTTAAAAATTAATATATTCTTTAATTCTATATAAAAAATAAAAAAATAAAAAAATTTAATTACTATTCGATAGTTTCGGAAATAAACAAGGGGAATAACTTCTAATAAAAAATATGCAGTTATTTCCCTTTGACATTACAAGTTGCGTTTATTTATCTTGTATAAAAATTATATAAAATTAGGCACAAAGCCAAAAATTGGGGAGTGGAAGAGAAATATAAAAGGCTGGTCTTCAAGATTTATAGCTTACCTTAACTCTTTCACAACCAGTTCACATCTTATAATAAAATACAAACATGTATTCTTCGTCAATCACATAACTAATCCCCCGCTTCTGCTCGATGGACAGAACTTACTTAAAATATCCCCAATAATAATATATGTATATATAGGGTTATATACATATATATATAAATTGGGTGCATAAGGGGGATGGAAAAATACTAAAAAAGATAAATTTAAATAAATATACAATGGTTGGGTTAGTTAGACGCTTTATTTTCCTCTCTATTGGAGAAGACCGTTTTCCTCGCATTCACTCGAAAACAAGCAGGACGTACGTATCATCTAAATAAGTAATAAGAAATCTAACCTAAGATGGCAGCAGAAATTAATTAATGGATTAAATGGAGGGAAATTCATTTTCGGAATAAAAAAAAATTTCCAGGATTGGTTCAGCCATCTCTTAATTTTAGAAAGAGAGGCAGGTAATCCGCGTTATTAGGGGAATGGGATTTTGCGGAGCCTAGGAACAAAGAAGAAACCTGGGGTGGGGAATCCTGGAAATACTCTAAAATTATCTATAAACAAAAATATATAAGTGACAGGGCACATTCACTCTTCTAGCTAAGACTCTTTACTGACCCCGTGTTGGCGGCCGACAGAAGTTTCGATCTTGTCAGTGCAGTCAGTGCACTGCACAGTGCCATCATGCCTAAGAAGAAGGTGGCATGAACTCCAACTTACAAGTTGCGGTTGTTTCAGTTAGATTTATAATACGATATTGTTCCAAAAGCAATGGCTTTTTTAGTCCATACAAATGAATCAGAGTAGATTGCAAAATGCATTGTTACGATGACTGAACTTATGCTTTGATGACTTTGATGACTTTAAAGATTCATTTCTCTGTTTAATGGTATGAGACTTTAACAAATCAACCCCTCTCATGGATGTGGGTCAGGAGCAAAGATGCATTATCAAATTCCTGCATGCAGAAATAATTAATTGATCAACACTTACCAGCGTCTGTTGAACGTTTATGAAGCCAATGCAGTAGATTTCATCGTAGTTAGGAGTTAATTTCAAAGTCTCGACAGAGATGTAAGTGACAAAGAGCACACCTCGGGTGCAAAAATTAACCGCCTCGTTCATCGCTGGCAAAAGTGCACTGAGAATGGTGTTTTGGTTACGTAGAAAGATACATTTCCAATTTGGCCGATATTTCGGCCTTTTTTCATCGTTTTTAATGTTTTTTAACTTTTCCCCGCGTTCGGCGTTTGTTTTTGACGAATATCAATCAAATTTCAGATATACGTTCTGTACACGACACGACCCTATTGCCCATCACGGTGAGATTTCAATAAGTATAACATTTCTTAGTTGTTTTTCATTTTCCTGTGTTTTTCCATGTCCGAGCGCTTTCGAACAATTTTGCCAAAATTTCACACAAAGATGTAAAATAGTGATCTGTGGTGTGTGCCGATTGCAAAAAATTTTTTTCAAAAAGTGTAATTTTTTTAAAAGTCCTGCAATTATTTGAGGGTTCATTAGTTTTATGTTGTAAACTGGACAGAACTACAGTTTTTTTCTATTTTGTTAATTTATCCAAAAATTTACGAATAGAAATTTTGTATAATCATAACTCATATGGCATCATTTTTTTAACAAATGCCTCAAATTATGGGCGAAATTCAGACGTGGATATTAAGTGGGGGTTCAGTTTTATATTGTATGGATATAGTAACACACACACACTTTATTATCACATTTTTGTACGAATTAGACAAAAATAGGGTTTGTCCAAAAAAAAAAAAAAATGTACATGATATTTTGAAAATTGGGCCCCTGACTTAATGTCCATCGGATTTCTATCCTGATTCGTTTGTTTTTTTTTAATGAATTTTGAAAAAGTTATTTTTGTACATAACATATTTGCAGCGTATGGCAATTGTTTTTTATAATGTTTTTATCATTGCCGTTTTGTTTATCACCCCCTCTTTCTTTCTCTCCCCCTCTCTATCATTCCATCTTTTCTCTCTCTAAGTGTCTTATTGCAGGAATCTCTCTTATTCAATTTTATTAAAACAATTTGGTAAACATTTACATGTCGACACCACCTTTACTTATACTATCAATAAAACGAAAACTAGTTCCAAACATTATTCATATAGTGAAATAAATTATGTTGCTTTTTCAAGAAAAGCTTTATAATCATACATAGCCTACACGAGCATATAATAAACGTAACTTTAAACTCAGCGTTCCTAAAAAAATTGGGGGACGGAGCAAGGTTTAATAAATCTAAATTTATTTTCATACAGGCAACTATTTTTTAGTTTTTGAGATGATTTATCAATTGATAATTGCAATAGTTACCTCTTATTTAACAATTGATGACAGTTAATTGTGAATTGATGACTTCTTCACAATGCAGACAACGATCCGTACCCGTTATCAACAATTAATGATGACAGTGACAGTCTCTTAAATGGTTGGTTCATCTTCAGGACACTTTCTTTATCTATTAAAATGGTGACTACTTTTTCAATTATTATAAGAATTACACCTTAAGCAACAACTACAATGGTGACCCTTTCTTTAACTATAATATTCCCACGAACCAATTTTTTTTTACTCTGTCGAGTTCCGCAATTTAAAAAGATCATTTTTATTCACTATTTAAAAGTAAGGGAAGCAACAAAGATTTAGTGTAGAAACAGTAATCTCCCTTAAAATTTTGCCACGCAATTGAGCAAACCAACAAATATGGTAAAATTAATAAAAAATTTCAATAAGTTTAGTGTAGATTTTATTTAAAAAATTAATAGTAAAAAAAGGTTAAAAGAAATTGGATGGAGGAAAATGTAAATTTTATTGTCGCTTCACTAATGCAAAAAACTGATTATTCATATTTTATTTTACCTTACTCTTCCATGTCATTTCTTTGGGTCTAGCTTTAGCATTGTATTATTTATTTTTTTATTTTATTAACTTACTGTACCATACCATTTCCATGAGTCCAGCTCTTCAGCAATGTATTTTTTTTTCTTATTTTAATTACTCTACGCTGTCATTTCCATGGGTCCAGATAGTCACTATTGTATTATTTTTATTTTATTTCAACTTACACTAGTTAAGTCTGACAAACATTAGCTAGTCACTAATAATATTAGTGTATTACACTAATTTATGATCATATTTAATGCTGGATCTTTTACTTTGTAGGAATTATCTGAAACCAATTTATTCAGAGGTAAAGATTTTTAGTGGTAATAAAACAAAAACATGGAAGCTAATGAAGCCAGTTTTATAGTTGGTTTAATTTTGTTAAACTGAATTAATACTAATCAATACAGGATGAATGTCCATGATTATATGTCATTTGGGGCTTCCATAATTAGAAATATAAAGCCATTTTTATAGTTGGTTTAGTTTCATTAAACTGCATTAATATTAGTCAATGCAGGATAAATACAGAGGATTATATGACATTTGGGGCTTCTATAATTAGAAAAATAAAGCCCTTTTTAGACTTGGTTTAGTCTTATTAGACTGTATTAATGTAAGTGCAGAGTGAATGTCCAGGATTGTATGTCATTTATGGGGCTTATGTAACTACAAAATTTTAATTTTTATTCATTCTGGTTAAGTATCCTTATTTTTTTTTAAACAATCTTTCTTACGGCCTTAGCCAATGTAAGGGAAATAACTCATACTTGCTTCAAAGCGATAAACCCCGAGTATTCGTTTCTTTTCCTTTCCTTTGAGAACCTTTGTTAATTATCTTCTTAAAATAATCGCTTTAATGTTGAATTATTTTCTCTGTGTAGTTAAAAAGCAATCTATGTTTATCAAATTGTATTCCAATCCTGTTTTTAGAATCATTTACATGAGATTTGATACTTTGTTTTTTATACATACTACTCCTAATCTTTATATTTGTTGAATTTACTATCCTTGAGATGAGGCTTGATACTTCTTATATTTATTATGCAGACTGTAGTCCCCATCTTTATATTTGTAAAATTCACTATCCTTGAGATGAAACTTGATAAATTGTATATTTATTATGTGGTCTATAGTCATAATGAAAAAGTTAATGGAAAGAAATTGAGCCAAATGCACAAAGATTTCAAATTATCATTTCAATAAAATATGAGGTTTGTTCCATAAACAAATGCCATCTATATTTCATTCCACCGAATGGATCAGAAGGTATTGCAAATTGCATTATTATGATGATTGTACTTATGCATTCATGACCTAAAAGTTTAACCTCTCTGTTGCAGATATTGGCGGTGTGTTACTCTAAGAAAGCAACCCTTTTTGAAAATTCATCCACTGTCAGATACGAAATTGACTGCCTCATTTGTCACTGGCAAAATTGCATTGAGAATTATGGTGACAATGTACAAAAATAAATTCTGGATCACAAATGCCTCCAATGCAAAAGTGCATTGAGAATCATGGTAATTATGTAGTAAAATAAATTCTGGAGCACAAAAGGTTGCTCATTTTAATGGTACCCCTCATGTCTTTGTAGCTCCTGAACTTTTAAATAATAACTTTAAAAAATAGGTAACATTACTTTTGGAATGACACTCATAAATAAAATGAAATAGGTAGCATTACATTTGGAACAACCCTTGTATGAACTGTTTAATTTAGGTTCATTAAGCATTTTACAGTGTTTTTATGCCAAATAAGGGACATTTGTTTCTGTGTATGTGTTTGAGGAAGTTCTGTTAACTTAACAGCTAAAAGCATTTTAACACATTTGCTGACACCATCTTTTTTTTACAATGGCAAGTAGCCAGCGCTGCTGCAGTTGTTGGCATATTTCATCAATATACAAGCTATCACCAAAATATTTTCCATTTGATCTCATTTAAAAACCTCAAAAGAAAGCTACAGATTTCTTGTTTCAAATGCAATAAAATGTCGATTGAAACTCTAAACAGATTTTGTTTTATGAACTTTTGAAAATTGTGAATTTTCATACATATTGGCATTTCTTGTTTATTGCAACTCTTTACAGATTTTGTTTTATGAACTTCTGGAATTTGTGAATTTTTATGCAAGTTGAGATTTTTTGTTTATTGAAACTCTAAACAGATTTTGTTTAATGAATTTTTCGAAATTGTAAATTATCATTCAATTTGACTTTTTTACCAAAAAAGCAAAGGAAAGGGTTATTTTTCATTCACAAATTGTTTCTTCAACTGAACGAAAACCACCAATAGTTTTCATATTTATGGAAAAAATAATAGAAACAGAAAAGACAAGATATCCCATTTTTGGCAGGTTGTAGATTTTTTTTCAAAAGGCTAGACATTTTAACCTTGGCAGGTAACAGAATTTTTTTTCAAAAATTAGATATCCCATCTTTGGCAGGAAGTATTGTTTGTTAAAGATATGGTAATTCGTCTTTGACAGGTAGCGGATTGTTTTTTTTTCAAAAGACATGATGTCAAGTCTTTGGAAGTGAATGGGTAAACCATTTCAGCTTTTCTAACACTCTATCAATTTCTAGGGTCATTAAAAGCAATAAAATGTGTGTTTTTCCTTGATTGATAAAATAAAAGTGTGATGCTCTAAGCATATGCTTATCTTGCCCAATGGTTAATTCATCAATACCTACATTTGTCAGCTATTCTTACATATTAGATTAAAAAAAATTTAATGTAAAATCTTTATGTACCTCTTTATCAGAAGATTAATTGAAAATAAGAAAAGCTTGATTGCAAATAATAAACTAGAAATTTGATCCTCAGATTTCTCTTTCTTTCTTTCCCTATTTATTCAATCATTCCTTCGTTTATTCATTCATTAATCATTCATTCATTTATTTCTTCATTTTATTTCTTTGTTAATTTATTTATTCATTTTATTCATTTATTTCTTCATTTTATTTCTTCATTCATTCCTTGTATTTATTCATTAATCATTCATTTTATTCAAATCTATTTATTCAATCATTCATTTTATTTATTCATTAATCATTCATTTTATTTAAATCTATTTATTCATTCCTTCATCTTATTTATTAGCTTTATTCATTCATTCATTCATTCATTCATTTCTTCAGTTTATTTATTTCTTCGTTTATTTTATTCAGTTATCTATTATCTATTGTATTTTAATCAGACTTTAAAATCACAGCTGGTCATTAGAAAATGATGTATGACATGAGACTCAATCTGCAACAACAGCTCAAGGGAGGTAACTAGTGTCGCCTTATTGTAGTTTAATGAAACTCTTCTTTTCCTCTACTGAAGAACAATATCACTGAAGATGTCCAATCTTCAATATTGGCAATTTTTGTGCCATTTCTTTTAGAATCTTCTTTTCAAACATTACAACTCATTATGAAAGAACCCTTAAAGTTAGGCATATTATTACTCCCAAAATTAGAAAACTCAGTTTAATGTGATTTTCATATTAAAAAATATCATTTTATGGCTTCACTTCCAAATTTTTTTATCTGCAAGTAACCAGTGCCCATATTTCACGATCCTACAGAGTGTCACTAAGATTATAGTTTTTAAATTAAATCACATCTAAAAATACCAAAACATGCTACAGATCTCTAATTTTAAAATCAAAAAGAATGTTTATTAAAACTTTAAGCAGATTTTGTTTGTTTTATAAACTTTTGGAAATTGAGGATTTTCATGCAAGACTAGTTCTCGTTATTTTTAGTAACTTATTTAAAGTTTTTTCTAAACCAAGTTGCAAATTCATTCTGACAGTGAGCCGAATACCTATTATATTTAGTCGAATCACCCATTGAGGAAGTCTGTAGTTTATTTAGACCCGAAATTTCTGTTAATGTGAGAGTAACAACAATGAAAGCCCACTCTGAGTCAGCATATAAGGGTGTCATTTTAAGAAAATATTCATTTTAAAACAAATAAATCAAGTTGAAGTTGAAAAATATAGTTTAGAATAAAAATTGTTGATTTTTGGAAATTAACATATATAGGGGGGCTATAAAAACACTCATTGATTTCAAATATTCATTATATGATTTATTGAGTGCCTATTAAGTGCCTATACCCTAAATCAAGTTTGGTGTGAACATTTACAGAAATTAACAAAATTTTATGTGTCATATGGTTTTAGGGTATAGGCACTTAATAGGCACTCATAGGCTCTAAAACATTTTATAAACATTTGAAATCAAGGAGTGTTTTTATGATCACACTGTATATTATTTTGTAAAGGCATGTATGTACATACATATATACATCAATATATATATATATATATATATATATATGTATATGCATATATATACATATATATATGTCTGTATGTGCAGGCATATCTACTTATTTCTAAAGTCTATTTCATATAAAAGCACATCATACACACAAATAAACACACACATCACATAATATATTTATAAATATGTATGTATATACGTGTATATATATATATATTCATATATGTTAATAAATGAATATATATACATATACATATGTGTGTGTGTGTATATATATATATTCATATATGCATTTCGACATATATAAAGATGTGCAGGAAGATAATTTTATTTCTCATTTAGTTTTCATATAAATAATTACACACACATACACATGTCTACACAGGAGTGCATAGCTCTCCTCTCCCTGACCCTCTAGATATTATCAAGATAGCGGGTATGTAGGTATGTATAGAGAGAGCAAGAGAGAGAGAGAGAGAAAGATCAAGCAAGAGAGAGAGAGAGAGAGAGAGAGAGAGAGAGAGAG
>JAYKTE010346077.1:0-10996 GCA_036873565.1 Xipholeptos notoides | reverse complement strand
GAGGAGGGAAAGAGAAGAAAACGCCAGGATATGCAAATACCCAGAACTCCATAAAAGAGCTGAGGTTTTTCTGGGGAAGGAGAGATCAATTTTGGACAACGATAGAGACGCACGTGTGTTTGTGTTCTCGGCGGTAGCAGTAATTCCTTGCGTCGATTCGAAAGAGAGGAACAAACTACAATTGAACTACAGGTTCCATTAAACTGCATATTCAATTCTATAATATATATATATATGAGAGAGAGAGAGAGATAGATAAAGATATATCTTCCTGACTCAAATCAAATTTTTCTAATAAATAATTCAAATAACTTTCCTAAAAAAATTGGATCAAATTTTACAAGAATTTCACTTTACAAATTACGAGATATCTTTAAAAGAGGTTAAATAGCTGATATCTTAAAAAAACAACAAGCAAGTGGTAGTAATCAGATAATCATCTTGTCAAAGGTAAATAATATTGACTGATTCAAATGAAAATTTCATTTAGCAAAAGAGTTTCAAAATCTTAACAGCTGTCTTACTGGATTTATCAACCCTTTCTTTACATATTGATGAAATATAAGCTTTTGTGTGTTTGATGATGGACACCTGGTAACGTTTTATTTAACATCAGCAATAATCTCAAATATTCAATAGAACTGGGTGAGGGTAGTGTCCCTCTGTTTAACTGCATGATCATTTAATGCCAGAGCCATATTTATAACCAAATGTTGTTTCTTGTAAACAAATTGTTAGAATTTTTACATATATTTTTCTGACTGTTCTCCTGATCTTTATCATTGCTACCCTCATAATCCTTGAAATGAGGCTTGATAAATTGCAAATCTAATTTTTGGACTGTTCTCATTCTTATCGTTGATACTTTCACAACGTTTTAGACGATGAATCCTTCAGCCTTCCTTGGTTGATCAAACCCGGTAATCTTCTTGTCATAATCTGGAGTCCTCGCAGAATTTTGAACTCAACCCTTTATTCAAACCACATGGGGGGTAGTCTGTTCTTGTTCTGTTAACCATAAATAAGCAGGGGTGTAAGGCTTTGGAATCTTAGTAATTGCTGCCTTTGGTTCGGATTGAAACCTTTGCCTTCAGATTATGTTCACTTAGAACTGCAAGAACTCAAAGCCTTTAACCATTCAAGCCTTATCCAAAGGATTCTGAAAAACCATAACTAATCCTATTGTTTTTATTTTTATGATTTAGGTTCACATATAGAAAACCTTTGGAAAAGCATGGGTTATATAGTTCAAGTAATGTTTTTATAAGAACCTGATTCTGAAAAAAAAAAAACAAGTTCAGAAAAGAAACATTTTTACTATATAATAAAGACTGTTATGTGATTATTTATATATATTTAGTATATCATGGTCAAAAGATTACAGGCTAAAATATGTATCTTGTATCAGACTCTAACCGCAAACTGTCATATTGCCTTCATTATTTTTATCTTAAATATCAGATGTTCTACCGACTGAGCTATTAGTGCTATGTAGAATTGTCTTTTATTTTCTGACCTGAATCATTAAAAGCCAGGTATACAAATTATATATTCAATAACTGAGTAGAATGATTATTTGAAATTGTCTATTTTGTTATTTAATGTATAAAATTTAGTTTGAAATAAAAAAAATGTGAAAAAAAATGCAATATTTGAAGGTAAAATTTATTAGATTAGTTTTAAAACCTATTATTTTTAATGGGTATACACACTAAATTAAAATAGCTTGTTTTGTTAATTAATGTAGAATTTATTTTGAAATGAATAACACTCGGAAAACAAAAATTCAATATTTAAAGGTAAAATTCACTAAATAATTTTTATAATCCATTATTTTTGACAGGTATGTACATTAGTATACAACCATAAATCACAAAGCCACTCACAGCTACACTAATATCCACAACCACTAACTTTGATCATATTGAAAAAGAAATACCAATATTAAATAACTACATCTAATCAACTTGTCAATTCATAAAAAAGACCACATAAACTCTAACCCTCCTGGCACTAAATGTTTAAGCATCATCATCATCAGCAGCAGTAATTCTAGGAAAATAACAATGGTTATAATAATACTAATATTAATAATAATCCAAATTCACGAGAATAGAGTTGTTTCCTACAAGCAGAGAAATCTGGCAACAACTGAAAATCAGACTTCTTGTACAGTTTATATAATGTAATTTGCATATATTCTTCTCTGATTGGTCCATCAGCTACAGTCCTTCGTATAAATGGGATCGCTAAAATGTTAACTATCATACCCTATGTTCATTAGACCAAAAATATTACAAGACCAACCAACCAACCAACCAACCTACATTTTTAGTTCATTCTTTACAACCCCTGTTAAAAAAAACAAAGTCAAAAATCAAACAATGCACAGACAGACACACAATTGTGATTGGTCAGATTTGGGGACAAGGCTAACCAAAATTTCAGCCTTGAACTCATAGATTAAGATTGAAATAACAAATTAATTAATGCAACCAAATTTTGCTTGGGAAAAGTAATGAAAAAATTTCTTATGATTTTATACACAATATTTTCAAAATAAAAGTGATTTAGCATTATTTATGCTCTTGATTCAACAATTCCTCTATACTGGGACACTGACTTGGATTTTGCATGGAATGTCAGTTTGATGCCAAACTAACTATTTAAAAGATTTTGTTTTGAAGGTATTTAATATTGAGAATACCACAATCACATCCATAGGTGGTTGCAAATGGGTACAGGCAGTTTTAGAAGCATCTTTTTGGCACCGAGAGAGGAATGTAACATTTTATTTGTTTGTTTTATGGCATATCAACCTTTTTAAGTCATTTAATGACAAGAACATTTATTTTTTGATAAATATCCTGTTTTTTTGTCCACACATTGTTTTGGGGATAACACAACATGCACTATCTATGTGGGGATTCATACCTTTCCCAAGGTTATTAGTAATCCCAAAATGTAATACATTTTTAGGAAAACCTCTCAATAATTAAAGTTTAGTGGGTTAAAAAAAGGTTTTTTTTCAGCAACAATGGAAAAATCCACTAAACACAGTGGATAAATACTATGGTTTTGAAATTAAAATAAAGTCGTTCAATGACATTCAGTTTCGGGTTAACACTCTTGGGGAAAGTCTGTATCCTCTTATTCCCTCCAGCTTTGAAGTAAATTGGACAGTGATATTCAAACAATGTGTTCATGAAATAAAGGCATTTATTAAAAATGATTGTTTTCAGCATTAAATGACCAAAAAGGATTGATATGCCACTAAACAAGCAATAAAAAGTTAATTCTTACACAACTCTCACCTTTCTTAAACAAATGTTTGCTCATCCCATGGATGACCAACCAGAGTCACAACTGTAATAGTTTTTTCATGGTCGTAGTACTCCAAAACAGGGTAACATACAAGTAATAGATGGCATTGTTGTTTGCTAAGTGAATTGGTATATCCACATGAATACATTAAAGTATCAAAGAAAATTCTGTCAGCTGTCACATGGAAATATCTACATTTCTATACACACAAAAAAAAAATCTATGAAACCACCCACATACATTTTGGTTTTATTATACCATAACGAAATACCGTGTATAGATTTAAAAAAAGAAAAAAAGAACAGAATAGAGATAAAGGAATTAATTTTTCCAATGTTTAAACAAAATTCTATATTTTATTCTAATAAATTCTTTTATTCATAAATCACTTTAGCAATTATTAATTGTTCTCTTTTCATCAAAGTTATGGGCAATATTTATTATCAGGCTCTCGCACTCACTGGTAACATCTATTATAAAGCTAAAGACTCTAGATTTTTTTTTTCATTCTTAAGGTGGAAGAAAACAAAAATTGGCAAACGAATGCTAATACTCCCCTGAACATCATACTATAATCTGTGGCCCAAAAGATCTTTGTTACTCTAGATTTTTCATTGTGGCCTATACTTAAAGTGGAAGAAAAAAAAAGGCAAACAAATGCTGTTTTGGAGTCTATAATGAACACACTCACAAACAAAGTTCCATTTATATATAACTTTAGATTATTATAATTTAAATTAAGAAACAAAAGTAAAAGGTTTCATGCGGAAATAGAGAAACAGAAAGAGAGAGACTAAAGTATAAAAGAATGGAAGAAAAGAAATAAGAAAAGAATGATACCAGATTGAATAGAAAAAATGAGAAAAATAGAAAGAATGAGTGTGAATGAAGAAAGATAAGCTAGAAGGCAAGGGAGAAAGAGAGAATGTATGAATAAAAAGGAGAAAAGAGAGCATGAATGAATAAAGGAAGGAAAGGATGGAGGGAGGAAAAAGAGAATGAATTAATAAAGGAAGAAGGGGATGATATAGAGAATGAATAAAGGAAGGAAAAGGAGAATGAATGAATAAAGAAGGAATGGAGGAAAGAGAGTATGAATGAATAAAGGAATGAAAGAAGGAAGGGAGGAAAGAGAGAATGAATCAATCAATAAATCAAAGAAGGGTGAAATGAATGAATTATTGAATGAAGAGAAAGAGGGAGAAGGAATGCAGGAAAGGATGAAAGACGAAGAAAATGAATGAACAATAACAGAGGGAAGAAGGGGAGGAAAAAAAGAATGAAGGAAGGAGAGAATGAATGATTAGGTGAGGGAAGGGAGGAGGGAAGGAAGGAAAAAAGAAAGTCTTGTGTAGTTGTTCAAACTCCCTGTCACCAGAATTTTATGAATAATTTGTGGGCTATAGTTATGAATACTAAACACATAGTCAAGGGTAAACCATAGTGTAGCAAGAATACATGTAGCAGTAGGTAGAAGTATCCGGGAAAAGCTATCTCCTTCTTCTTCCTTACTCACTACTTAGTCTTGTTCTGAGAGGGGTGTGTTCGCTATAATAAGGGTAGGTAAGTCAGTCCAGTCTACAATAAGAAAGGAAGGGGAGAATGAATGAATGGATGAAGGAAGGAAGGAAAGAAAAAATATGGGAGGGAGGGAATGAATAGATGGGTGGGCGAATTAGGGTCGTAAAGAAGGAGATAAATGAATGAATGAAGGAAAAAAAAAAAAAAAGAAGAAAGAAATACAAATCGGGGGTGTGATGGAAGAAAAATGAAAAACCACAGCTAGAGAAAGAGTGTTACCAAAAATGGAAGAAAAAAGGAATGAAAAACAGAATGAAAAAAGGAAAAAAGAAAGACTGGCCGCATTCACCACAATATTGTAAAAACAACAAAAATTAAAAAACGAAGTCTTTTTTTAAAAGAAAAGTAGAAGTGTTATTGTTCAATATAATCAATTAATTAATATCGAGCTTTATTTCTCAATTAATAGTTTCTAAAAAAATTTTTAAACCGCCTCCTCGGCACCTACTCAACTATTTAGTAAACAATAAATTATTTCTGGTTTGTGCTACCGTAGAATCTACATCACATGCTTTCTTCTTCCGAATAAATTACTAAAACGTAAAGATGACATCTTCGCTTTAGATTGCTCTCCCAGTCACGTGACAAGAAGTTTGTCGCTCAAAAGTTGAGTACACAGGCTGCGAAAGGGAGAGAGAGAGAGAGAGAGAGAGAGAGAGAGAGAGAGAGAGAGAAAAATAAAAAATAAACGAGTACTCGTCGAAATAAAATTAAAGTTCTGAAACAAAAAAAGCGTTTGTTAAACAATTAGTTTACTGAATTAATTTTAAAAATGTAAACAAAACTTTGACTATAACGGCGAGGAGGAGGCGCTAATTTGACGCCAAGTTGTCCCAGTCCTACATCCCACACTCACACACACCGCCGAAACTCATTTTTTACGCAGTTTTTTTTTCACATTTGTTTAAAAAATCACTAAGAATTTATTTATTGTTCAATTTTTATAATTTTTTTAGTAATGTTTTTTTTTTTTAAGATTTGATGATTCTATTCTGGTTACCCTTTTTTGTTCTTGTTATTAAAAAAATTCAAACCTCGGATACAGTAAAAATTGAAATAATTACTATGGCACAGTGAGTGGCACAAGTGGCACAACACACACCACACCACACCACCACCACCAACCACAACACCACAGACTGACAGCTTTCTTTTCCAGATTCGAAGAACATATAATTAATAAAAATTTTCCGCTTGATTTTTTTCTTGAAAATGTTTATAAATTAAGATTAATTTCATATTATACTTGTTTAAAGGGAGATTGAATGCTGCAGAATAAATTATTTAAAAAATTATTTGAATTTTTCTGAACTCATCGAATATTTCAAATCGAATTATAAAAAAAATCCTTTGAGGGGAAATTATATTTTTATAGATGTTCGCCAAAAAAAAAAAAAATATGGAAAAAAATAATTCACTAATTTTTAAAAACCGGTTTTAGGAAAATTAGTAAAAAAAATGACAGAAGGAAACCCTCATGATGTACTTTTTGTCATCGAAATGTTACAAAACGGCCCAGTCCACTTCAATAAATAATTTCATACGAGGGTCGATACGTTCCATAATTAATGCCTTCTATATTTTATTTCGCCCAAACGGATCAGAGGGAATTGCTAATTGCATATTGGTATGATGACTAAACTTATGCATTCATAGCCTGAAAGTTTCATCTCTCTGTTGCAGGTATTGACGGTGAGACCCTAAGAAAGAAATCGGCAACCACTGTCTGTCATAGGCGTGCATCATTGAATTCCTCCATGCAGAAAAAATTGAACCGATCAACATTCACTGATGCCTGTTGAGTATTTATGAAGCTAATGCAATTGCAGTACATAGGAAATTACCAACTGTTAATAGCACTATTACCACTCGATTCATGTTTGTGCTCTATTTTTTAATACAATTGTTCCACCAACTTTCTCTTGATACATATCTGGTATTGATCCACAATATTTCTACAACAGGACTCCAGTTCCAGATTTTCTTGTTCAGTGTTTAATCAGTTAACAAACAGAAAAATGATATAAAACAGAGGCATGCAGTAACAAGTTGATACAATAATTAAAAAGATTCAAATCATATTTGATAAAAAATGTAAATTGATTTTATGTCAAAAAGAAAATATGAAATTTATATATGTCTTAATGAATTCAAACATTAAAGCACCCATGTTCTTTATGCAAAGTTGTAAGTAAAAACAATATCATCATTATACAGTGTTATATTAAACAAAAGTCCATTGCCGTATCATACATACCTGGTCAAGCAAGCACCGAACCAAGTTAGCCTCAAGTCCAGTATTACGTGCTCATAATATTCCTGGGCTAGTTGAAATTAGTGTTGCCCTTCACCTAGACGAGTTATTCTCCTTGAGTTGACTAATCTCATCTACCCAAGTTTTTGGAATAAGCGTTATCCTTACATCTAGATGAGTTACTCTCCTGAGTTAACAAATCTCATCTGCCCAATGTAGTTGAAAGTAAATGAAATGGTTTTGACTGGGATTTGAACATGCATAGTTATATTCCAGAGTCCAAGCTATATCTTATGAGAAAGAAACCCAAGTAAATGAAACTGGGTTTTTGAAATTTAATTTACAGTATTTTTGTTTTAAATTGGCTTGATGCCAAGGTCTAAGTAAAAACAATACAATGATTATACAGTGTTATCTCTATTATAATAATGACTGATGTATATTTACTTATTGATTTGTTCATATCTGTTTGTTTGCAATTCATACCTTTCCCATGGAAATTTGTATGTATTGTGTCATGCTCTGAAGATTAAAAGCAAAAATGTAGCTTGCACGTGGAATCAAACCCCAGATCCTCAGATTGCCTTCATTATTTTTCTCTTAAAAATCTGATGCTGTACCGACTGAGCTATGAGAGCTGTATTCAACCAAGAGAAATTTTTATCATAATTTAAGAAATATAATCTACTTAACGAATATGAAATTCATGAGTTGACAAGCTTGAAACTTTTTCATAATCTATCTCCCTTATAATAATGACGAATTTGTATTTGTTTATTTTTAAATTCATTTGAAATAAATTTTTATTTGTATTTATTGTGTCATGCACTGAAGATATTAGATTTACTTTTTTATTTTGATTTTAATTTTAAGGTTTGAAAGTTATGGCTGAATCTTTGTTGAGGTTAGTGTTATGGTTGAGGTTTGGGTTGAGGTTAGTGTTAGGGTTTAGGCTAGGGTTGGAGTAAGGGTTAGGGTTGAGGTTAGGGTTAGAGTTGGAGTAAGAGTTAGGGTTGAGGGTAGGATTAGGGCTGAGGTTGGGATTAATGTTGGAGTAAGATTTAGGTTTGATGTTAGTCAAAACAAAAAAAAATAGGGTTGCCATTGAAAACTATGAGTAAAAAAGGGGATAATAAAGGTCTTAATACCATAAAAAACTATTTGCCAGCACCAATTTTAACTGTGATATTTGTTCAAAGCAGATCTGAATACCCCTAAAAATCAACATTACTTTACAATCCTTGAGATAAAGCTTGATAATTTGTGCATCTATTTTTGGGACTGTTGTCTTCATCCATATCATTGTTACTTCCATAACATTTTGACTGATAAATCTATCGGCCATATTCAGGTGATCAAACTCGGGGAAAGTGTGGTACAACGGTTGAGCTTCAGTTCTAAGTGAAAACCAAGAGCAGTTATAACTAAGAATATATTTCATAAATTTAACACCTTTATCCGGCCACAGTTAACAGAACTAGAACAATCTACCCACATCGATTAAATAAAGGGTCAGTTTGGAAGTTCTCTGAAGAGTTTTGATTACAACATTCATTATTGATTAATTGTCATTTTTTGTCATTTAAATCACATTCTGTATATTTCTGTAGCAGCCCTGCCTGCCTCTCCTGATTTACTTCCAAGAAGTGGGGAAAACTGGTGAAATTTATTTTAACCTAATTAAATAAGTTTTATTTTTTTATTAAAAAAATAAAAGCTTATAAAATAGAGAAGTCAATTCAATTAAAAGAAAATTTATTCATTATTTTTATTATTTATTATTAGAGATCTCAACCAACTATTAAGTGCTTGCACACCTAAAAACCAGAAATTTTTGCTGGAGTCAGAGTGACAACTAGTCTCCTCTAAGCTCTGCAGCATTTCAGACAAAGACTGCATGGTGCAACATCTTGGGTTTTCATCCCAAAGTCTTTTCTGGCACGTCCAGCATATCTGGTTATCTTGCTGTCAGTGACTGCAAGTCATCCTTTTCCTCATTTAGTCAATTTTTTTTTCTTGATCCCAAACTTTTTTTTTATTTCTCCTGTTCTCATGAGTGCAGTGGTCTGTAAGATTTATGTATACTCTCTGCTACAGCCCAAACCAATGGATCGACATGACCAAACATGGCATAAATATGGTCTCTAACCAAGGGATGGTGCACACCAATTTTCAAGGTCAATGTAAAAGGTCATCAAGGTCATAGCCTAACAAGGTCATATACTTTCCTTTAGCCCAAACCACTTGACCGATCATGACCAAATATGGCATTATGATGGTCCACAAGTTAGGGGTAATGCACAGAATTTTCCAAGGTCAAGATCAAAGGTTAAGACTATGTATATATACTCTTGTACAGCCCAAACCACTGAAACGATTGTAACCAAACCTTGCATGATTATAGTCCCCCATTTATGGATTGTATACACCATTTTTCAAGGTTAAGGTCAAAGATAAAAGGTCAAGCCTATTTATGTACTCTCCTAATTGTTGTAATTTTTATTTTTTTCTTGTCTGGTTTTAGTTTCCAGAGTCCAGTACTTTTCTTATTATCTCCGCTGTCCTTATAAGTGCACAGTGGTCTACTTCTTCTTATTATTATCATTATCATCATCATCATTATTATTATTATTATTTATTTCACATCAATTACTGTGTGCTTGTACAGCCAGCAATCAGTGGTTTTTACTGGAGTCAGAGTGACAATAAGTCTCCTCTGAGCTCCAGCAAGTTCCACATCATTTCAGTCAAAGACTGTGTGGTGCAACATCTCTTTGGCTTTCATCCTTCTCCATCTGCTCCGCATATCCCTCATTAACAGAGTCTTACTCTATCAATGTCTGGTGGTTGTGGTAACTCCTGAAGGGAAAGTGACAATAAGTCTCCTCTGGCACTCCAGCATCTGGCTACTTTGTCGTCAGTGACTGCAAGTCCTCCTCTTTCTCCTCCTCCTTATTAAGTCATTATTATTACTAGTATTATGGGATCTCACACCAATCACCAACCACTTGCACACCCAGTAACCAGTATTACTATTATCATCCTGAATATGATAATAATACACATAAATCAGCAATTTTCGGAAACGCTCTTTTCGCTTATCACAGCTTTATACCAAATTTGTTCTCTTTAACAGAAAGTTTTTCAAACAAATTTATCTATTTTTTTGCAATCATTCGAGATGGTTCTTTATGATCATTATATCGATTTTTGCGAATTATTGTTATCATCTTCATAATCCTTGTTTCACTGCATTTCAGACATCATCTGTCTTTCCACACAAATGGATATTTGTTTACTGACAAATGAAACATATTGAATAATGAAACTGAAACAATATAACTTTTTTTTAATATATATTTTACAAAAGAAAGATTAACAAGCAATAAAATGAAGGAACTTATTTTTTAAAAATATTTTTTTTCATTGAACTAAAATCGATATATTTCGGAAATACAGTGTAAACCCGGCTTTCGAACGTCCTGAGTCTCGTCATACAAATTGGTATTCGAACAAAATAAAAGAGAAATTTGGGCATCGGTTTAGGAACGAAATTCGGATGAAAACGCGAAAAATACGCGATGAAAGATTAAAAAGTTGAGTTTGAAAAGTATATTTCTCCACAGAAACTCTTTCAAATTAGTCTGAAACTGGAACAGCATCGCTTGGAAATCATTGTGTTAGAGAGAACTTGGTGTACACAACCAGAAGCGGACCGGACCGAACCGGACCGGACATACATGCTGAGAGCGTCAGCGCCAGGGGATGGGACGATTCGGCGCGGCCCATTCGGCGCGGCCGTTTCGGCGCGGCCCATTCGGCGCGGCCGTTTCGGCG
>JAYKTE010345966.1:0-10997 GCA_036873565.1 Xipholeptos notoides | reverse complement strand
CCCTGGGCTTTTGTAATCAGTGTTGCCCTTCACCTAGATGAGTTACTCTCCCGAGTTAACGAGCCTCATCTGCCCGAAACAGTAATGTAATGGTTTTGACTAGGATTTGAACTCGTGCAATACGATTCCAGAGTCCAAGCTTTTACCACTGCTCTACTCTCACTGCTCAAAATGTCTTTTATGGGAATTAGAAGATCCCGGACACTATCAATGAAATACTGAAAGTGCAATTTGTAAGTAAATGTACATTGATGTGCCAAAGTAATACAAATAGCAACGCTTGAAAAAATAACGGAAGCTGTTCCATAATAATTAGATATGTCATAGTCATGGATATCTTCAACTATGTAATAAAATATGTCTTTCTTAACACACAGTATATTGATTGTGTTTGTATATCAGAAAGAACAGACATATTAAACAAAATATCCATGTAACTGTCATCACAAGGTATAAGCTTTAGGTGTTGTCTGATGAGTTCGGATTTTTACTGAATAAAATTTATGAATATGGTTTCTTCTATCATTATCAAAGAGAAACATGTCCACAAAAAAGTTCTGGAAAAGTCTAGAGTTTTCAACCAAATGTGGAGCATGGTATCATGACTAAAGTACCTGCATAAGAATATTTGAGCAAAAGGATTGCAGAATCTCAAGTTATATCTAAGAATGCAATATTTAGATTTATTGACAAGAGTTTTCTGCAAGACCGTGCCAAAAAGCAGTAATTAGTGAAGAGAACTGCTTAAAATAGTATACCACACAGAGTTTATTGGCCACAATCTAATAAAGTTAGTTAATGAACTCCATCTGGCCTGCCATTTTATCCTTGACAGCAGAAAATAATCTCTGTTAGCTTTCAAAATGACAGGTACTCTAAACGTATTAGAAAGAAAATAAGCCAATGGAAGCTATTTAAAGGTTTGAACAGTGTTCTACCCAAATTTAATTGGTCCTGCTAACCTCATTCATATGAAGTGTGTGTTTATTATGTAAATCTCAATTACTACGTCATCATTAAAAAAAAAAAATAGCAAGTACGATCTGAAAATAGATGTATTTTACAATAGTAGTAGAATTTTCTAGTGCATCACTTTGCACTGTTGTACAGCGTTCACTGCATAAAAGCTACCATAGGAATTAGAGCAGATAACAAAATAATGAAAAACATTAAATACATACTTGGTGGAGTAAGTTTTGCTATTTTATCAACACACTGAACCAACATCTGATTAGACATGAATTTGCTTTGGAGTTTATCATTGAATAAAGAATATAACAGAAAAAAAGTCAGGTATATAAAAAGAAAACAACAAAAAAGCTGTTCTATGATGGAAAAAAGAATTAAAAAGGTTTAGATCCATTGATAGAGTTAGTAGAGTATATAGTACATCAAGTTTCAATACATTTAAAAAAAATTATAATGAATATTAAACAGACCAAAACAATAGCTAACTTGAAAAATAGATATATTTTCAAAATGGAAAAGATTATTTACCATCATTAAAAAACCTACAAAATCTTAGATTTGATGTATGTTTCGTTTCAATGATAAGCAAATTGATCTTCTTGATTAATGCATACCAAATTGATTTTTTATCACCATTCTTACTTTAAATCTGTTAACGTTAACCAATAGCATTTCCAAAAATATAACATTCTATCTGAATACATGTTTTTCATTGCAAATAATGCATTCAGAAAATTATACAATTTAAAATATTTTACTTTCCTGCATTATCAGAGAGAAACTGCTAAATTTACTTCAAAAAAATAATTCTGACTCATAATATACTTTGACTTTTTTCAACTTATTCATAGCCAATCTAATAACTGCTTTAAAATCCCACATTATAACTAAATAGGCTTAATACATTCTAAAACACAGTTCTTTTGAATGAACAATCATTTTCTTTTAGTGCAATGTTTTAAAACTACATCCTCAATAAAATTCTAACCATAACAAAACCATGTTTTATCAAAAAATTAACTTTAAAGAATCCAAAGATTGATACCAGAAAATCAACTTTAGAAGAATGAAACATCTGTTATGTGCCAACCATCCTCAAAGTAACTAACCATTTGCTACCTCAAAGCAACTAGGGATTAAGTATCAGATTATCAAATTCAATGCAAGCATAAATCAATCCATCAACTTTAGAACAATAAAAAAAATGCTTTTAGGAAATAATCCTTAAAACAACTGTATTTGTTATCAACATATCAACCTTAAACCAATTAAACTTTTAATGGAATCAGCAGACAACTACTCCTGACTGAAGATGGGAAAAAAATTAATATTAGAAATTCAATAACAGAAATACTACACTAGAATTCTGTTAGAGGTTTATTTTTAGGTTAGCCATTTTTGTGCTTTTTATTCCATGGTAAAATTAGTAAAGTTTGTAGGTTAACATCTTGTTTTATTTTAAGAATAGTAATATGATTATCATCAGCGAAAAAGGCAAAATATCATTACATATCTACTTTTTTTAAACATTTAAATTTAACTAAACAGGTGCAACCTGCAGACTATTAATTTTTTTTTTTTAATTCTCTAAAAACAAACAAAATTTTTAAATTAAAAAGAGGTTAATATTTTCAATAAAATCCTAGCATGAAAAGCTCTTAACACATTCCCTTCATTTTCATTTTTGTTCTTCTGAAATCTTCCGAACATAAAAACATAACTTTTATCAAAGAGATTCAAATATTTCTTACCCATGACTATGACATATGTAATTATTATGTAACAGCTACCGTCAATTTTTCAAGCGTTGCTATTTGTATTACTTTGGCACATCAATGTATACTTACTTACAAATTGCACTTTCAGTATTTCATTGATAGTGTCCGGGATTTTGCTCCTATGGTTATCAAGCTAAAATTATTCTATTTTAGTCATACTTCAGGTTTTTTTATATTTTTGTTCATTTTAAAAAAAAAAATGATTAAAAAAATAAACAAAAGTTTTAACATATTGAAAATGGTAGAGTAGTAAGTTAGAAAAGTGGAAAATATCTTAAACTTATATGCACTATAACAATATTTAAACAATGAAAATTGCATTAAAAACAAAATAATTTCCTGATGTTTGATACATTCTAAAAACCTGGGGTATGGTTTTTTTTGTAAGTTTATAGTTTAGGTAGTTTCTAATCACCTAGTTAGCACTTATATTCACAAGATCATCAAGAATAAATGATAGCTCATTTCAGAAGTATGAGTATACGAGGATCTTTCCAAAATTAAAACTTTTTTATTCTGCCTAAATGGATCAGAAGAGATTACAATTTGCATTGTTATAACTGAACTTATGCATTCATGATGAAGTTTCATCTCTGTGTTACAGGTATTGACAGTGTGAGACACTGAGAAAGCAACCCTGTCATGGATGTACATTAGAAGCAGAAATGTGTCATTGAAATCCTCCATGCAGAAAAAATTGAATCAATTAACATTCACCAGTGCCTATTGAATGTTTATGAAGCCAATGCAGTACATGTCAGCATAGCTATGAGATATGTTTGTCAATTTCAGAGTGGTAACAGAGATGTGGGTGACAAAGTGCGCTCCAGACACAAAAATAGACCGCCTTGTTCATCACTAGCAAAAGTGCCTTGAAAATGGTGGTGACTATGTAGAAAAATTAATTCTGGAGTACAAAATGTCGCTTGTTTTAATGGTACCATCTTCATAGCTCTTCAACTTTAAAAAATGGTACCATCTTCACAGCTCTTCAACTTTAAAAAAAACTTTTTAAAAATAGGTGGCATTACTTTTGAAACAACCCTCATAATATATTATTATATTAGTAGATCTAACACTTTATAGTAGCACTTATTGCATCTACTATTTCTTTTTTTGATTCTGATTAAAAAAATGACTAAATTACATCAATGCCCACATTTTAGTATTGTCTAGTTTTTCAGGATTTCGTGGATAGTAATTTCTTAATCTTCTTATAATGATCTGCCATAAATGTTCTATTGGATTTGCTTCTAACATATTACAGCATAATGAAGAACTGGTATCCTTTTCTCCTTGAACCATTTTTTTTGAAGATATCACTGTGTGGTCATGCTCAAAGAGGGAATCATTGTCTTCAATAATATTTGGATAAACAGCAACATTAATCCATATTTTCTAGAGAGTACATATTTTTAACACCAGTGGTAGACATACAAGTATTTGTTAAGAGACTCGGGAATTTTATGCATTTTCATGCATTTTATGCATCTAGCATCATTTCCTTTGTACAACATTCATCAGATACATGAACCATCATCAAAACAGGAAACAGATTTTGCTTCGTTACTGAATATGACCTGCAGTCGTTGATCAACAAACCAATTTTGAGGGTCCTTCGTTAGCTTATATGTAATGCTTTTGTTTCTGCTGAAAGGTTGATAATTATTTCAAAATCAGTATACTGTCATACTTGACCAGGTGGGATCTTCAGAAGGATATAGATCAAGAAAAAACTAAATGAATATTATTCCAGGTTTTAAAAAAAAAATTCATCACAAGTGGAAACAAGCATTCTATTTAGCTGATATTCATTTGAAGTTGTTTTGGATCTGGAACAGCAGTTTGACCATTTTGAAAAGATTTGTTATGCTATCTTCAAAGTGGCAGGCAGACTGAAAGTATCCAACCTAGACAACTATCTTCTTTTGAGTCTTCCTAGCTTCTCACCAGGTATCAATAATGGCTTTCGTCCTTTTGACATATCATACAATTTATCATTCATAATATTAGGTAAAAATATGCTAGATATCAAAGATTTCACCGTCTTATATTAATACTTTAACATTGAGAATACTCATTAGACAATTGATAAGTAAATCATAAAATGCATATAAATTATCAGAGGAGGAATGCTAGATGATTTACATAAATTAAATTGATATTGTGTTGAGAGTAAGTTTTCCAATGTTATAGAATTTAAGAGAGAAATATAAGCTATTTGCCAAAAAACTGGGTATTCCATATCACTGAATAAATAGTATATTTTATATTTGAAAATGAAAGATGTCACTAAAAAAATTATTTTCAAATTTAGTAAACTGATTAAACTAGATATTCTTAACTTGTTTAGAATTCAAATTTATTTTTAAAAATTAGCAGATCCTTGTTTGGCAAGGGACTTTTTTTTTATCTTTGAAAAATGTTTAACTAAAAAATGTATAATCTACGAAATGTATATGGCTATATTTAAGAAAACAAAAAGAGATCCCAATCAAAGTGAAAACTACTATCAAATATAATCAAACTTTTTTAAAGCATTATAAGATTTTAATGCATGTATTTATCAATATTGTTAAGAACATATAACTAAACTTGTTGCAAAAAATAAATTAAAATTTCAGAATCTAATTAGTCATAAAACCAAAATCCTTACATATAACAACTATTTTGCTTTTTATTATAGTCAAGTATACAAGTTACTAACTAGGGGTTGTATAATTCTTAACATACTGTAATCCTTTAAGTAAGAGTGGGGAACTATTATTATTTTTCACTTGATCCAAGATGCTATTATTAACCTGACTTTGAAAAAATTGATTAAGTTATTTCAATTTAATAACCACATATTTTTCTTCCATTTATTCTGTTAATTAATTTCTGTTTTCCGGTAAATGATGCAAGATAAACATCAAAATAAATTGACCAATTAAATGTTAGAAAAAAAGTTTTAAAGAATTTCTTGACAAATGTTATTGAAAACTTATAAATCTGATAATCATAGATTTTATTATGAATAACTAATTAAATTTTAGGCATTTTAGAATTAAAAATTGCAATCTAAAATGAGATTTTTGTAAGTAATTTGTATTTTGATAAGTAAAATAACAAACCAAATCTAGTCAAAACTACTTTTAATACTAAACACTATTCTATAGTTATTCATAAATGAACATCTCAACAATAATTAAAGACATTATTAACAACCTACAAATTACAAATAGAAAATATATAATTCTTTATATGTTCTTTACATGTTTCAAATTCCTAAGCTGCTTATTAGAATAATAGCAAAACAAAGTGTTATTAGATTACAATAAACTTTTAGATTTTTTTAAACTTTCTTTGTATTTCTATAAATAATTTAGTGCTACTATTAAACAGAATGTCAGGTCAATTTATTTTGAATTTGAGTTTGTTCTAAGCAAACAAACTAACTCCATTTTCTTATATACCAACATAAATTTCTTTAGAAACTCTACAAAAGTACCAACAGTTTGAACATGACTTTTATTTCCCCAGTTAAATATGAAATATCAAGTTTGGAAAACTAAACAATATTTTTTAAATATTACAATATAATTATAAATAAAAAGTAAAAATAAAATATTTTCATAGTATAATGCTAGGGGGAAATTAAAATTTGAAAAATATTTGTCACTGCGATTACATTTTCTTATTTACTGAATAAAAATTGGAAAGGTTGTGTAGATGAACCACTCTTTTAACAACAGATATCAAAGAGGAATATCATAGAAAGAAAAATGTGGAAATAGAAAAAATTCAAAGTAAAATAAGAAAAAAAGGTGTTATAAAGATTTAGCAACAAATTAATATCTTTAACGAATGGCACCTGAATATTTTTCAAAAATTCATTGTATATTAAAAATATTCTACTAATAAATGGCAAGTAACTAAGCTAATATGCTGTACATATTGGGTAAAATAGATATGAAAGAAAGAAAAAAACATTCATATTTGCATAATAATAAATTTCCTGTGGAATATAATCCTGAATGACTTGAATCATTTCATTCAATAGGTGAACAATCGAAGGATAATATATACTCATAATAATTAAATAAAAGTCTAAGTTTTTAAAAACAATAATAGAAGTATCCAAAGAATTACAAAATAAAAATCAAGATATGATGACTACTTTTAAGAAAAATTAATTTCATTCATCATTCGTTAAAAATCAAATCTAAAAAAAAAAAAATAAATAGAAAATAAATAAATGTGATCTTCTGTCAAGATTGTTTTTTGAAAATGACAAATGACTTCTTAACTAAGGTGCAAAAAAAGCACTTTAAGGTATGGGAGGGGTTTACCACAGGGTATTTTTTTTATTTTTTTTTTATTTTGTCATTAAGTTTTTATATAGATTCCATGATAGATGGAAAAGGAGATTTGTGTAAATCATGCATAAGGTGAAAAAAAGCTGGAAAACATACAATTTTCTAAATGAATTAATTTTCTGTGTGCATTCACCTTAATGAAAATATCTTTACAACTATAGTAGTCTTTTAAACAAACGAATCAATCATTGACAGAATGAAAGCAACAGAAATTGTTATTTTCAAACGTTATACTCTTTCATTTCTTGATGCACAAATTATCATATCAAGGAAACGCTTCAAAAACTATTATTGTTCAACTGAAAAAACCAGGTAGCAATGATAAATGAATAAGAGTAAGATAATCGAAGAGGAGATATCAATATTTCTCTATGGAAAGAGCAGAAATCGATAAAAAAAACAAAAACAAAAAAAAATGTTAAGATTAGTAAATAACAAATTTCAACAGATCTGTATTTCTTGTAGTCTTTTCCTAGTAAGATACAAATAAGGGGATAATAATAATTGTCATCATAAGTCCCTTACCTCAAAAGCAGTGATAGATGAACGGAAAAGAGGTAGTTGCAGTAGCATCATTATTATTATTATTATTATTATCTGCCGGAGAGTAGATGAGAGAATTTCTCTCAGTTACTTGAACACATATCTCTGCCTTCCCTGACCTCTTTCTCTATTTTTATCCATGGGTTTGCACATAAGGAAATAAATATTACCCTTTTCCATTTAAAAACTATTCACTCCCGCGCACAAGGCATGATTTCTATCAGAATCAAAAGGTTTGTTGATTTTCTCTTCCTTCTTTCTTTACCCGGCAATAAAAAAAGGTCCTTCCTCTATTTATGTATGAGCATGTAGGTGTCCAAAGGGGAAGAGGTTAGGGTCCTGGATCTGCTTCCATTGAAACCATAGAACCTGTTTCTAGAGATTGGCAGCTTGTCAGGAAGGACAGTTTGTCTTCTTCTAATGCTTACAATATAGTCAGTCAAACGGTGTATTTAGATACGAAGCTAATGACCAACTTTTATTACTAGCAGCAGCAATAGTAGTAGTAGTAATAGTTTCCTTGATAATGATAATGATAGTGGTGAACTCTTGAATTTTTTAACCTTTCCCTCTTGTGAGCAAGAATCATCAAGTAGCTGGAGGAGAGAGATACAGATGAACATAGCTGTGCCTGTTGATTACAACTGATACAAACAACGATGATGCACATCTATCTACACACACACACACACACAAGCGTATGCAGAAACCTGTGTGCATATAGTAGCAGCTATCACCTGATACAACAAGAACAGTTGTAATCCACACTTGGCACCATGATAGCAGCACTAGTGCTAATCAGAGTAAAGGCGGCAGTAGTAAGTAGTAGTAGCAATCATAGTAAAAAGGAAAGGTGGGAGTTTGCATTAAGCTGATAGACAAGCAAATGCAAGCATTCATCTCAATACTGCTGTTTCAGAATCATACAAATAACATTCATCAGTAGATAATGAAAACATATTTTTTAAAGAGACATTCACTCATTTTCTTAGATTAATTTTCTTTTTGCTTTTCAAGATTTTTTTTAGTAACATTGCATTAATCCTTTAATCTTTTTAATTTTTTTCCAATTCAAGACTAAAAATCCAATTATAAAAACTCTAAAGAATCTATATAGATTTGATTTAACAATATCACTTGTCACAATTATTTTCTAGAAAGGTATTCAGATTCTAAATCAACCTGATAGAAATAAACTGTCAATGCATTTCTTCAAAAAGGTTCACAGTTTTTTTTAAAAACATTATTGTAATAGAATCTGAAAAGAATGCCTTTCAGTGACAAGATAATTTCATGGTTTCTTCCCATACATTAAAAATAAGTCAATTATTTTTTTTTTAAATAATAAAGACAATTTCTTTCTTTTTTTTTTTTTTTTTGCTTTCAAAACAAATATTATAGAATATCTTCAGATTTAAGCTGGGGAAAGACAGACTTTGCACATTTCTGTTTGGTCAAAGCTATTTCAAAAAGGAGACAAATTTTCTCTACAAATCATTGTGATCAAAATACAAAAAAAGCAATATTTGTTTTTCTTTTAAAAGAATTTAAAACTTATCTTAACACCTTTCTTAATTATATCAAATTGAAGCACTTTTTTAAAACGCTGAAAAATCGCAAGAACCAAAATTCTCAAAATATCAAAACTTATTTTCTTTTTGACAATTGTTTCTACCTAAGTTGTTTATGAAACATTTCTACCTTCTTCGGGTGTATGCTAGTGGCATATTTTTCATATGGATGTACTAGGTGATTATCAGCAAATTAAGGAATAGTAAATCAGATCATGATATCAGTATTTATTTCATCAGATTCAAATAAAAAAATTTTAAAAAAGCACCAAGATATACCTGAAGATGGATGGAAGATATGTCAGCCAAAATGTTGCACTTTTAATCAGGATAATATTGTGAATAAATGTAATGAATACAAATCATGATGCGATCTTATCTTCAAAATCCATCCAACAGTTTTTATTTCATGCAATACAAATTCTAATTCATTATTGTTGCTTACAGTTAATTTTTAATAGTAAAAATGAATTTAGGCAACTGAGTTAAGAAAAAAAATCAGGCTCAGAAGATTTTAGAAACCTATGAATAAAAGATTCAAAAAGTTTAAAGATAAGTATAAACCGAGAGAAATATCACTCCAAAGATTGTATCAGTTACATAAACTAAATATAAAACCACCAATATTAAATTACATAGATTCTTATGGGTAATACTTCATAGCTTTAAAAAATTTACTATATTCATTTTCCACCTTTGAAAAATCTAATAATTAAGCTTATATACTTTACTATTAATATAAGTACAAAATATACTTTTTAAATTCAATAAAACATACAATTAAAATTTGATTATTTGCTGATTGGGCTTTAGCAAGCTAAACATGAATAAAACAAATACTTTTAAACTTACTTTTGCAATATATAGATTGATCTTAGAGTTTAATATTTTACTAATTAACATGTATATAGTTATTTGATCATTATCATTATAGTTATTTATATATTTAAATGTTATCATTATATTAACATAGGTTCATAGATAAAACTTTTTACCAATCCCACTACCAGCCTTTTTTTTTTTTGGGGGGGGGTTTCCAATTTAATAACTTCACTCTAAAATTTTGTGAACACTCACTCTCATAAAACTTAATTAATAATTATTTAGTTGCTAAAAAATCACAAATAAGATTGTAATATGCAAGTTCGAATCCCAGTCATTCCGTTTATGTTCACATTTGGAATAATATCCTTCGTAAAGGTAAGAATCCTCACATTCCTTCCAGCTAATGATTAAATAGTTCATACTATGTTATCTAAAAAGAATTATGCGTGGACAAAGAATGTTTATCAAAAATGATTGTTATCAGCATTAAATGACCTAAAAAGGTTGATATGCTGTAAAAAAAACAAAAAACAAATAAGATTGACATTGGTAAAATTCATCATACTGTCAAAAAAAATGAACTAATTCTAAGTCATTAACTGAACCTGAATGCTTGAGAAGTGAAGTTTTGACATTAACAATAGTTTTATTTCTTTCTAGGGATTTCCCTCTCTTAAATTGGGCTTCCTCTCCTCTCTCTAAAATTTCTAAAAGATATTTGGCAGGCTTTATGGAATTTGTCATGGCCCATTTAAGGCTATGAAGGCCCTAAAAACAAAATTGGGTTTCATTTTTTTTTTTAATGTTTAGATCTATAAGATTGTTTTCTTTATAAAACTTAAAATTCTGATAAAAGTATTAAGTAGTCAATTGATTTATCTTATTATACTAAAACTGTATCGAACTTGTTTGCTTGCTTGCTTGTTTCCAAAGATGACTAATTCGTCATAATA
>JAYKTE010345855.1:0-10999 GCA_036873565.1 Xipholeptos notoides | reverse complement strand
ATATATGCATGTATATATATATATATATATATATATATACATATATATGCATGTATATATATATGCACACATATGATCCAGTGCGTACATACAATCACACAAATTAATGAAAAGGTGAAACATAAGAGAAAGTGAAGTGTGTGCGCGTGTGTGCGGATGTTTGATACGAGCGATTCAGTAGAACTGTGTGATTCTTGATGAGGACGCAAATCCGTGTCAGTCTTCATTTGTGTGATTCTCTTCGTATTTGTAACTGTGTGATCCAGCGCGAAATTGTTTGGTTAAACGCGTTAATAAACAAGAGAAAAAGAAATGATCCGCCTTCCGAAAATGAAAGTGAAAATGAAAGTAGACTCAAAAAGAAAGCAAGCGAGAAACAGGGGAAAGTAAAAGTAAGTATGGTTCGAAGGCGATGTGAAGGCAGACATATGGCATGTTTCAAATTTATTAGATGTTGTTGAACATGTTGCCGACAGGCAAAAGAGGTTAGCCACTGCATGTTTATGACATTAGAATGTTCGGTGTGACCAACTGCGGAAGAACAACATGTATCTGCTTTGGTAGAAGGAATCACTTTCTTCCCCACTTTATACGCACACACAACTACACACACATACATACACACACACACACACGCACATATATATATGTGTGTGTATGTTTGTGCAGACATATGAATATATATATTTACTTGATTTAGGCAAAAATCTGCAACGCATGAGTTTCGATCCTGAAACGGCAATACTTTTTCTGCAAATCTAATTATACAATTGGCATCTATCTATCTATCAATCTATCTATCTATCTATCTATCTATCTATCTATCTATCTATTTATATGCCTGTCTTTCTTTCTATCTATCTATCTATCTATATATATATATATCTCTGTATATATATATCTATATATTTGCATACATATATATATCTATATACATTCGTGTCTGTGTTTGTACGTGATTTGGAACATGGCAAAGACTTTGGCAAATGATGCTCCTTAACTCGCTGAAAACACATCTAGGTGAAGGACAAAACTGATTCCAAAATATTTCAAAATAACACCCAGACGTAAAGCTGCCCTTGTGCCTGCCTCGGTTTTGTACTTGTCCAAGTATATATCATATATTTCCGTTTTTTCATAGCTATAACTTCATTTTTTGGGTCATATATATATATATAACTTTCTATATATACATTGATAGATAGATAGATAGATAGATAGATATGTTTATAGATAATTTGGTAGATAGCTAGGTAAGTACGTAGATGGGCAGTCAGGATGCAAGAGAGATATACTCTGGGACTTTGAATCGCATTAGAAGAACTGTAAATTTTAGCAGAATCATTATTCTTACTTAAATTACATCGGGTAATTAACCCCCCAAAATTAACTCATCTAGCTTTACAGACAAAGCTACTTTTTAATAACCAGAGTATATGCAGGTGTCAACTGATGTACAGTAACATATGTGTGGATGAAAAAAAACACGATTTCAAAAACTGTTATGAATCAGTGTGTAGGTTTCCAACAAGTACTCGGACTCTTGGCCAACTCTGCAGCTCATTGCGCATCCAGTTGTCTTTAAATGAAGTTGAATAATAATGAATCTCTTCCTTGTGGGTTATTTAAGTTGATTGGATGCTGTTTAAGTGCTACTCACTATAAAATAAAATATATCTTAGGTATCACTGGTCATACTCGAAATCGTGAAGACTGCAATATCTATATTTATAAAGCTAGATTAATAGGAACATAGATATGTAAATTGATAGATACCCTGGATACACGTACACCTATAAACACACCAAATCATACTGAAAAATACTGATATAATTAAATATAGATATATTTATCGATAAATAGATATAGTTAAAGGGAAAACTAGATAGATGGACATTCAGACAGGCAGGCAGGCAGACAAACATATAGGTAGCTAGCTAGATAGGAATATAGATAGATAGATATGGTAGATAGATAGGAATATAAATAGATGAAGAGACTGGAAGACAGATAGACCGACAGTAACAGAAACTCAAAATCATAGATAGAAATCTATCCGAAAGGAAACACAGGCAATCAATTTTGTTTTGAAACCATTTTATTGTCTGTAATCTGATTAAAAATATCTCCAGCCTCGTTTCCACCTGTCGTGATCAACATCTGTATTGTGGATTATTAAGACTAAAAAAAAATCCTTCCCTATCGTGAAAGCGGCTCTTCACGACCGGACAATAGCACCGTGAAATTCTCGTGCGTCCATCACAAAAGGAAGGACCAAGGGAGATTGGTCTTGTCTGACAATATGTCACGAACAAGCAGCCCCGTGTCAGACAGCGACAAGTCGATCAGTATTCCTAAAGAGAAGAGGCACTTGCGTCAATAGCTGAACACTGGTCATTCCTTCTATCCTGGACCTACCCTAGGCCTACCCGGTTTTTGCGAATCTTTCAGATTGGCGGAGAATGAGGGGTGAAGCTATTTTTTTTCGAATTGATTCCATTTGACACGAAGAGTTTGCGATTCATTTCTTTTTCAGCTTTTTTTCATCCGTCAATGTATCTGTCACTATTTTCCAGAAATGTCCACTTAAAATAAACAAAAAAACAAAAATACAAAAACTAACTCTCTTTACACACACATACGGACGCAGATTCACACCCAAATACGCACACACAATTACAACTACGCAAGGACATGTATATACAAAGACACTTCGCCTGTGCAGGAAAAAAGCTTTTATAAAAAAGTGCTTGCACACAGAGACTTACTAAGACGTTCTGGAGACAAGCACCATTCATTAACTGACATTCGTTTTATGAAGTTATATGCAGTGAATAAACTAGTTTTTTTTATTTAGGCTTTAATTGACTTTGTCTTTTAGTGGATGTTTTTTTAAATAATTGTACTTAAGATATAAAATATGTAAATGGTCAAGTTTTGAATTATTATTCCAAATCTTCCTATATATAAAAGTAAAAATGTGTGTTTGTATGCGTGTGTATGTGTGTGTGTATGTACAATCAGTCTCTACCAAATCCTTTAGCCAATCTTTTGTCTACAAACTTGAAATTAGACATAAGGAGCGTCCGATCTGAGGCAAGTATTTTAATAGGTCTTGAGCTGGAATTTTAGCTGCTAACGCGTCAAAGTTGAAAGGTAAAAACTTTGCCGTCTCTACCAAACTAATTTGCTAATTTTGGATCTAAACACTTAAAATCTTATATATACAGATTATTTGGACCTAGGAAACACTTTATAATTGGTTTTAAGCCGGAAAATAGCTGCTAATGGGTCAAATTTTGGAATTATAATAAAAACGAATCAAAATGAACACAAAAGTGAGCATTATTACATTCAGACCATCGAAATTTGCACAACGCAATGATTCTGACCACCAAAATTTGCATAGGCTTCTTTAACTACCTTAGTTGCAAGTCGCCATCGCCCGGGAAATACTTATAGTTGTAAATAAACTTGTAAAAGTATCCTCAAATTGTGTATCTTTTTCCCAAAAATGAAGATTTCCATTAGACAAAAATAAAATGAATTTAAGCGAGGGAAATTTTATGTGAAGTAATGTTAAAATAAGATAAGCCCATTTAGGCTGCTTTCACTCGAAAAAACTAAAACACATTTATTTTAATGGCCTGTAGATATGTTGGGCATAGTTGTTTGTAAAAAAATTATTGAAAAATTATAAGAACATTTTCCATAACTTTTTCCATGCAAAACTTTCATTAATTAATTCGTTATTTCAATTTTAATCCATAAATTGGTTCGATTTATTACCATTCAGATTTTCATTTACTGCCATCAATGATATATTTATTTAAGATTGTATTGCTATTAATAAATTTTTACAAATATGCATTATCTGCGTTTTGGAAAATAGTATGACGTTCAGGGGAGTATTGGCATTAGCTATAAGTGTACATCATAGAAAGAAAAATCGACAGTGATATAGATCTTTGGGCCCACAGCCTTGGAAAAATATTCTTTTTTTTAATGTTTTGTATATCTTGCTTAAGTCACGAAGAAATCTCACATCCGTTAGTCTCATTCTAATTGATAATGTATGAATTTTAACATTGACACGTTAAAGATTGTCTTGTTGTTTCACAATAATTAAAAACGCCTTTATAAACAATTCACCTTGCCATGCTATGGTAAACAGAGCGTATGACAAAGTAGTCGATCAGGTATATTGTTCTGAGACCCGAGAGTTACAAAGAAGACCATGACCGAAGGTAAAATTTAGTGTTTGTTACTAACAAACTCGGAATAATGTAGCAAAATTAACTCCAGTTATAAATGTGGTCTGTTTTCAAGGATTTGATAAGCTAGTGATGTAAATTTCTGGAAGTGCATTTTCTAGATATGATGCATTGATACAGGAAAACATTTCACAAATGACTTCATTTTTTTCTAATTTCTTCTATAATAAAATTTTATTTTGGACATTTAAATGTAATGTTAGAAATAGTGATATTATCACACAACTTGAATACCGGTTTGTTTTAACAAAATACGTTTTATTAAATCAATAAATAAACAATTTTTGCTAAATTACACCCAACTTTTTTCATTATTTCAAAATAATTTTGTAAGCCTTAGAGGCCTATATTGGTTTTCTTCCACATAAAATGTTTTCTTTTGAATGTCCAAGATGAGATATACGAATCTCGTAACAAAATTAATGCCTCGATTTTTTATTTCACCTTAATGGATCAAAGGAGGTTGAAAATTGCATTGTTATAATCACTGAAGTTTAATATTCATCACCTGAAAGTTTCATCTCTCTGTTGAGGATAGTGACAGTCTGAGGCTTTAAGAAAGCAACATCTGTCATGGACGTGTGTCAGAAGCAGAAATGCATCATTGAACCATTCTATGTAGACAAATTAGAACCGATCAACATACACCAGTTCCTATTGAACGTTTACGAAGCCGATGCAGTTGATTTTCACAGAAGGAGATGGGCTCATCGATTTTGGAATACGGAGAGAGAAGTGGGTGACTAAGGGCATACTAGATGCATGAATGCTTGGCCTCGTTCCTCACTGTCAAAAATGGATTGAGAATGGAGGCCATTAAGTAGAAAAATGAATTTTGGGACACAAAGGTTTGCTTGTCTTAATCACATCACTCTCTTATTTGTAATGAGCACATGAAACTAGTATTGTGTCTAACTTGGATTTGTGTTCGACCAAGTAGATTTAACCACTCTCGTATTAGTAGCTCTTCAACTTAAACAAAATAATAAGGAGCAATCCTTTGGAACGTTCCCCATATATACATCTGAGTTCTCTGGGTCTACGTCACAAAAAAAAATTATCTACATTTACAAAATCAATATTGTTAAACAAAATATTTTTAGTTACCTTTTTTAGAAAAATCGGGGCCAAAAAATTGAATTAAAACTGATGTAAGTTTAAGATGTTATTCGTTTTCAACAGGTATGTTCAAAATATATTTTTTATTTCTATAGCTACATTCTTAAAAATGAAAAGAACTGATTTTTCTTGATAACTAGAAAAATTCTTGTCTTCAAAAAACATTTAATTAATAAATAATTAGTCCTAATAAGAATCCATAAAAATGTTCAGATAAAGTTCTATGGAAACTTTATTATGCGATTGATTTTGATAAATAGTTTCTCTTTTTCTTATTACAAAACTAATTAAGCATCTGATGAAATTTATGACCTTCACAAACTCCTGGAAAAACGATTCGTCTTCACTTATTACGGTGATTTATTCCTTTATCACAATTTTCCGTGTTCATGTTAGTTTTTGAACGATTTCAACAAGACATAGGGAGGTCGTTCCAAAAGTATTGCCACCGATCTTTTGAAGTCATTTTTAAAAATTGAAGAGCCACAAAGACATAAGTTGTAGTATTAAAACAAGTGACCTGTTGCGGTTCAGAATTACTTTTTCTACATAGTCGCCACTAATCTCAATACACTTTTGTCAGCGATGAGCGAGGCGATTCACTTTCGCGTCTGGAGCACGCTTTTCACTTACATCTCTGTCGCTATCTAAAATCAAACCCATCTTCTCTGCTGATATCAATGAATTGGCTTTCTAAACGTTCAACAAGCGTCGGTTGATGTCGATTGGTTCAATTTTTACTGCATAACGGAATTCAAGGATACATCTCTACATGTAATACACGTCCATAACCGGGGTTACTGTCTTAGGATCTCACACCTTCAATATCTGCAACAGATTATGAAACTTTCAATCATGAATGCAAAAGTTCACACACATTTATACCTATACAAACGTAAAAAGAGATAGAAATATAATGATATTTTATATGAATTGGTCATGATTATGGCACTTCGGGGTCCGTAGCGTAGTGTATGGAGGCATTGGGTTTCTGCGGTTCCAGGTGGGCATTGTCTGAAAATAGGTGTTTCAAACCTACCCAAGGGTAATAGTTACTAGAAAGACATTTCCAAAACTCAATATTCCTACCCAGTCACGGTTCATACACCTGAAGAAGGACAGATGATTAGTTGGTCGAACTGTTGTGAAAAAATAAACTATAAAGATGAGGACAAATGTTCAAAAATAAATGGATATACTGGTCAGGATTAGATTAAATTCAATCTATACACTGAAGGAAACAAAAAGGCAACACTGAACAGTTCGTTCGTCTTTTTTGGACACACACAATGAAAACGAAGAAAATAATACAAAAAGTATAGGCAAAAATATAGAGTAAGAAATAAATAAGAAAATCATGAACAAAAGATAAGAAAAACAAAGCAATAAAAAATAAGATGTGAATTTGAACCTGTTACACTTGGAAGGATACTAGAATGCCTAAAAAAGAACAGAGCATATGGTGTGTGGACTTCAATGCAATCGGCTGCTTTTGATTATACTACTGCTCTTGTTGTTGTCTGGCACGGGGCTGCTTGTTCGTGACATATTGTGAGACAAGATCAATCTCCAATGGTCCTTCCTTTTGTGATGAACGCCCGAGAATTTCACGGTGCTATTGTCCGGTCGTGAAGAGCCGTTTCTACGATAGTGAATAATTTTTTAGCCTTAATAATCCATAATACAGTTGTTTATCACGACAGGGGGAAACGAGGCTGGATATATTTTTAATCAGATTATAGACAATCAAACAATTTCTAAATAAAACTGTCCGTCTGACCTTTTGCCTCGATAGATGGCTATCTATCCGTGTCTGCGTTTTTGTGTGACTATCTAACTGCCTATTCAATTATATATCTAATTATATATCTAATTATCTATCAATGTATCTATCTATCAATCTATCTATCTATCTATCTATCTATCTATCGATTGATTAATTAATCTCTCTATAAATCTACTACTACCATTAAACTGATCTGTGCGTGTGTCTCTGAAGAACAGTTCGTACCAAACTCTTTTGGCAATTTCTGATCTAGAGACTTGAAATTTGATATATGGAGTATTCGTATGGGACAGATTCGATTTGGTTTTGTGCTCGATAAACAGCTGGTAATCAGTCAAACTTAAAGCATTTGATCGCTGCAGACCCGTAGTGTCCTCTGTGTGGAGGCTAAGTTGGTCATTGGGGTTCAAATATAACCTCAATTTATTAAAATAACTTTCGGTTTTCAAAGAATCACGGCATTTTTCTTAGAAATACAAATATCTTGGAATTACAAAAAACACAGATCAGAATGAGAACGAGAGAAGCATCAAAGCAACTCTCAAGCAAGGCTGGGCAATACTTCTAGTTTATAATATTTACATAGAATAATATGCAATCAAAATATACAAATAGTATTTGATAAAAAATAAATATATCTAATCTCTGTAAAGAATATAATATTTAAATAGCTTATTATTAAATTCAACGTTTAAAGTGTTTATTTCTATTTTACGTATTGGAATTATCATACCTTATGCCTTGTTTCTGTCTCTCTCTAAATGCCTTCTTTAATTCCTAGATTTCCACCCCTTTTTAACGGCTCTCACTTTAAACATGCAAGTTCATCAAAACGATTGATTTTAGCCAAACGCAAAAAAACATATGCAAAAAAGTAAAAAAAGGATCCCTCAATATATAAAATTGTAATCACGCGTTAAAATTGAAATATTTCCAGAAATATTTACATACAACATAATTGGTCAGACGAAACAACTTTTCTTCGTTTCTATCTGTTAAAATCCGTTGAAAAAAAATGCTAATCAATTTGCATGGAGAATAGATAGATATCGGTTTTCAATGGAGAAAAATGCTTCCCTTAATGCTCCAACAGATTTCACACCATTCCAGTCAGAGACTGTACGGTGCTACACCTTGGATTCTCATAACCTCTATGGAGATTTCACACTGTCCCAACTCTGCTAATATTATCATTTCTATCATTCATTCTCTTCTCTCCACTCATTCTTCTTTTCTTGATTATTTCTATTCTTCTCCTTCTACTTGCTCACTTCATTCTTTTTCTGATTCTTTTCATTTTTATCATTATTATTATTACAAACGACATGGAAAGCCTTTGAATGTCAAATATCCCAATTAATTGTTTGACCTGAGAAAGATGGATCAGCTGACCAAGTAACATCCTCTCCAATTTATCCTCAGAAATAATGGCTAAAGGCACTTGAGTATAGATGACTAGATCAAAGCGAGCTGTTAAGTGAAGTCCTGACAGTAATGTGGGTGACAAATACGGGCAAGCTTGGACACTAGGCGGCAGTCTGTTCTTAAGTTCGAAAGGACAACTAATCCCACACACTTCAATCAAATGCCCCTGTCATTATTCAACCACTATCACCACAACTAAATGAAAACTTTAACAATTGTTACTCAATAAACTTACAAGCAATATGAATGGATATTCGAGTAGCCAATGGAGACTTTTAAATTGATTTCTTGCTCTCAGTGAAACTTGAATACCTGATTGTCTAGAATATAATGTCATCCGAAAAGTTTTGATAATTTTTATACTGCATGGCGCATTGCACATCCAGCACGTCAGGTAAGATTTAAAACTTTGATACGAGTGTTATATTTTGGTGTCGTGATTTTATTTATCCAAATAAAAATCATTGAAATGTCGCGACTGTTTAAGTTTTAGTACAGTGTCAAATTGATTGACTTTCTCTTCATTTTCAGATTGAGAAATATATGATTTAATTCATGCAGAGTCCAAATTTTTTCTTATAGGCCAAATTTATATTTTAAAGAAAGACTGTGGGTTATTAACAGAAAACACAAAATAAAAGAATCTGTCACATACAGAAAAAAAGACTGATTGACTGATAGTGTTATATATATATGAGGTTAGTTAGAAAAGTAATGGTTCCTATTATTTCATTGTAACCAAATGTGTCAGAAGAGATTACAAATTGCATTGATATGATGACTGAACTTATGCATTCATGATCTGAAAGTTTCACCTCTCTGTTGGAAATATTGATGGTGTGGGGCCCTAAGAAACCAACCTCTGTTGCGCCTGTTGAACTTTTACGATGCCTATGCAATTGATACCAGCACAGACAACAGATGGGTTCGTCGAATTCAGAGTGGCGACAGAGATGCGAGTGACAAAGTTCGCTTCAGACGCGAAAATAGACCGCCTCGTTCATTGCTGGCAATGTAGTTCTTCGACATTGTAGCTCTTCGTTGCTCTTCGATCTTGAGGATTGAACTTAAATTATTGGGGACAAGGCCATTGCATTAATTAGATCTCCTAAAATTTTTAAATAAACAAAATGAAAACAAAATTGTTTGATGTCACGCACAGTAAGCGCACAACATAGGAACTTACAAAAGCTTTTCCGTGGGCCGGATTAGGATTATCCGCAGGTAAAATTTATTATGGTAAATCATAATAACAATGCAATTTACAATCCCTTCTGATCCATTTAAGCAGAATAAAAAAATAGGAAGCATTACTTTTAGAATGACTGTCATGTGTATGTATGTATCTATGTACTTACATAAATATATATGCTTATCTCTGTATGTATACAGGCATTCATGGATGTATCTGTACGAGCAAGTATACCTTTCTCACCCAACTCTGAATCTATTCATCCATCTATCTATTTCTGTATGTATGTATGTATGTATGTATGTATTTATGTATGTATGTATGTATCTATCTATCAATCTATCTATCTTTTTATTTGTGTATTTGTTAGTCTTACTGTCTATCTGTCTGTATATCTATCATTTCATTTGTCTATTTATTTGTCTGACTATCTAACTATCTATCTATCTTTTTATTTGTTTGTCTGACTGTCTATCTGTCAATCCACGGACATTCCTAAAGATACTGAGAACCAAGTTATGTCCTTCGTCTTGGCGAGTATCATCTCTTATCTTCTCACTCCTTACATTTTCCACTCTCCCCAACTCAATATTTTCTATCCATCCTACTCCGAAGCGTTTTTTGTCTTTTACTTTTCTTTTAACACCAAACTAATCTGACAAGCGAACAAATATGATTCCAAAACAGCTTCCATGGTAACCAGACGTCATTGCTGTATGTGATGTATGTGAGACTATATGTATGCGTATGTACACGTGTGTGTGTCTGTGAGGGAGTGAGTGCGTTTATGTGTGCTTGTATTGATGAAAAGACCAGGGCTAGCCAATCTATGAAATACGTAGTGATCGCGGTGTCTTGCAAATTACTGTCGGCGCACGTTTATATACGTCAGCGATAAAAATCATGATTTTTTAATAAGAAAATAAACGCGGTTAAAATAAAATGAAATTAAATTGATAAATAGATAAGGATAATAGTAGTCATGTTATTAACAGGTTTCTAGTAAAGGTTACAATCTAATTAATAGATATGTTTTAACTTAAAACATCAATTATTTTCATAGATTATATATTTTTCCTCCTCTTTTAAAAATAACATCCCGTCACTCTCAGATACACACATAATTTATCTCTCTCTCTCTCTCTCTCTCTCTCTCTCTTTCTCTCTCTCTCTCTCTCTCTCTCACACACACACACACACAAA
>JAYKTE010345744.1:0-10999 GCA_036873565.1 Xipholeptos notoides | reverse complement strand
ATTTTTTGCCACTGAAAAGTTGTTATTTTTCTAAATTTTAAAGTGGTCTTAAACTTTTGATCAGGAGTGTATATATAAGAGAAGGGCCATGCTTAGGCCCCCTGCAATTGCAGAGGGGTGCAAGGCTCCTTGGCTTCACAATTTATTGTAATGTAAAAAAATATATATATTTTTTAAAGTGTTTAAATATATCTATCAACTGGTCTGTCTCTCTCTATATATGTATGTATATATATATATATATAACACCCCCAAGCCAAGCCGGCTCCTACTCTTGCCCGAGTATTGGGTACATGTTGACTTGTCGCATATTTTTGTTGATACAAAAAGAGGAAGAAAGGTGACAGTGCCATGTTGTTTTGGGTAGTCATGGCTGTGCGACTAACACACACACACACACACACACACACACACACACTTGGCCATATCACTTTCACCACAGTTTAGGAGGGATGAGACGGGCTGTGTCCATGACGCAGATTGCATCAGGCTTTGGGTTCTTGATTCGCCAAGACCTGCCTTGCCGCCTGCTCGACAGCCGTTACTTCCCAGTGGTTTAACTGCACCCTCATACACTAACCTAGATATTTCCATGTCCTGGCGCAAGATATGGTATCTAGTTATTCCTAAATGGTCACCCATCTAAGTACTGACCAGGCTTGATGTTGCTTAACTTTGGTAATCTAACTGGAACCAGTGTCTCCGATGTGACTTGACCTTATATACACATGTGCATGCATGTATATATATATATATATATATAAAATCTTTGATCGAAGCCTTCAGTAGGTTTGGGGAGCAGGTTCTATTTTGAGAGTAAAGGGACCGCAATGTTGCCAAGCACGGACGGCACCGAATTGGAGTAAGTGGTTTTAGTATTGTTTAACCCACAGCTGGAGGGAATAAAGAGTTTTATTCGTTTCCAGACTGCATTTACTTATAAGCATAATGTAGCTATGATCTAATCCAGAATGTTGTGATTTTAAAATCTAGACCTAGCTAAGCCATAAGATATGACAGTCTTCTCAGCCCTGCCTTTAAAGCACTTGGCTACCAGCATTAAAAGAATCTGTAAGGGTAATAAAAAAAGAAAATAAGGCTATCCTGGTTTGGTCTATTCTGTAAACAGTCTGTAACAAAGCAATTATTGTCCTGGGTGTGCCCTTGTCTCCTAGGAATAAGAAATATAAACAATTGAAACAGTTTCCCTTTTTATTAGACATTTTATGATAGCAATTTTAGGCACCTTAAACACTCCACATAACTGAAAACAGACTGCCTGGTTTAATTTTTTTTTTTTTTTTTAAACTTGAACACCTAGGCCTTTGGAACAATTAGGGGTACAGAATCTGGCTAGACTGTATTTGAATTTATACAGAATTTTAATTAAATTTTTTTTTTTTTTTTTTTTTTTTACTTACTCATGTCTAGGCATAGGTGGAGAAGTGGTAAAAGCTTGGACTCTGAAACCATATTATATGAGTTCAAATCCTAGTTAGAACCATTACATTCACTTTCAGCGGCCTTTGGCAGATAAAGATTCTTAACTATGGAGAGTAATTAATCTAGGTTAAGATCAAGACTGATTCCCAAACCAGCAAGACCCCCAACTGTGGAGCAAACTATTGCTGGCAGCAAGTGGATCAAAAAACCTGCATCGTGAAGGCTACCTGTCACATCCCTCTTGAGCTGAGATAGAAGTGATATGGGCCAAGGGAGTGTGCATGGCTGTCGAGCAGCCACAACCACCGAAAGTATCATCCACAGTGACTGGCACTGTCGCCTTTCCTCCTCTTTTCACATTAATGAAGACTAGGGGACAACATGTACCCAATAATCGGGCACGATTGGGAGCTAATGACACAGTATGTTATAAAACAGGGTTGCAAATTCCAGACACAATGATTTAAAAGGATGGAAAAATATTTGATAAAGATTGATTTTATTGGGGCATCTTGTGATTGAAAAAAATAAATACTTTTTAATGACCTGTAAAAGCAGTGTGTATAATTTTTTTAAATAAAAATCATAACAGATTTTTCTTAAACTTTTCACAAGAAAATGGTTGCATTGATTTATTTCAATCTTAATTCACAAATTGGATGCTGAAATTTCAGCTAGCTTTATTTTAAAAATAAGAAATCCTAAAAAGAAGTTTCTGTTATAATGTATTAGTATTCTGTAGTACACTAAAAAATAAAATAGAATAGAAAATATGATATTCAATTTTAAAAAGTTTATATTCTAAAAATTCTGTTGATTTCTGCAGTGGATAAATTGAAGAGATATAGTTATCAATCAATCAATACTAGATACATATCAAGAACTTGGGTGAACCTTAGTATGAACAAGAACACATGTAACAGTAGTAATATTAATAGCAAGAAGTTTAGCAAGACTCATATTGTTCTCTATCTAGACTTCTATTTATAGAGGGAAGAGTTCATTATTATAAGAGTAGTAATTTCTTAAAGCAGGTCTGAGGTAATTTTATAGAAACAAATATTCCATTTTAATTTTCATTTTAGCATCTCTAGTGACTGAACCTAAATCAAATATGGTCCACATCTTCCTAAAAAACCCATCACCTCTTGTAGCATTGTAAATCAAAATACTTATCAACTCCATCAGTCTCCATAGATTAAAGGGACATGAATGTCCCTTGAGGCATAATGTTTGACACCACAGTGACAATATTTGTTTGTAAGATAAACTTGGGGGACTGCTTAAAAAAAAAAAAAAAAAAAAAAACTGTCCAGGGGTGACATGTTTGTACTTCCTACAGACATCCAGCCAACTACTGTTGCTACCTCCATCCACTCTTTTCAGCTATCTATCTATTTTGACAGTATAAAAGTACAAGCTCCTTTCATTCTCTTCCCTAAGGAGTGTTGTTGATGTTGGCTCAGAGCTAAGTAAGGACAGTAGCTGGAGATGAAAAAAGAAAGTGAAGAGGGTGGAAATTAATTGAAAATTAAGAAAATTTAATAAAGAAAAAAAAAAGTTAAAAAAAAAAAAGAGCAGGTGAAGAGAGGGAGAAAAAATATGAGAAAATTTTTGTTCAAACCCATTAAGTCTTTAAATTATTATAGCAATAAAGTCATAAAATTCTGCCAGAATGGATCAGAGGTGAACTTGTGCATTCATGACCTGAAAGTTTCATTTATCTGTTCCAGATATTGACAGTTTGAGACTCTAAGAAAGCAACCTCAGTCATGGATGTGCGTCAGAAGCAGAAATGAGTTATTGAATTCCTTCAAGTAGAAAAAATTAAATTAATCAACATCCACTGGCGCATGTTGAACATTTACAAAGCTGATGCAGTTGGTGTCAGCACAGTTAGGTGGGGTTGTCTATTTCAGAATGGCGACAGAGATATAAGTGGCAAAGCATGCTACAGACACCCATATAGACCGCTATGTTCATTCCTGGAAAAAGTGCATTGAGAATGGTAGTGACTATGTAGAAAAATTAATTTTGCAGTACAAAAAGCCACTTGTATTAATGGCAGCACTCGCATTTTTGTAGCTCTTCAACTTTTAAAAAGATAACCAAAAATGTCTCAATGCAGAGGGAAATAAATAAGGAAACAAATTTCGATAAGCATGAAGAAAATAATTAGTCCTGATGAAGGGTAACGCAAACCAAAACATTAAAATGTCAACCGAAATCATTTGATTTCGAATACAGAGAGTGTGTGTGTATGTATATATATATATATATATATTATCGCCGTCCTATGGAGAAAAGAATCCCAGACAAGAAACCCAATTATATCACAAGCCAGATGTACCTATATGAGGTGATTCTCTCAAGATGTGCATGCTGCTGGTTGCAAAATATCTCCTGCCTACAGAGTGTGACCAGGCCTCGGGACTAACGACACATAACAAATGAATTTTCAACCCGTTTTCAAAGGTTCAATCTCACGGGTACTCAGATAGCTATATGCCAGAACAAGCAAAGAGCAAACAAGAAATCATGGTCAATATAGTTTTAAGAGATTATTTTATAACAATGAAGGGGAGTTTGGGTGGAATGGAAAGTTCATTATTTTGGGGGTGAAAGCGATCAGGAAATACATTGCAAGTGTCCATTCGTAGGGTAAAATGTGCTCATGATATGCACATAGCAGCAAATTATGAAAAGTTTGATTGTGGAAAAAAAGTTTATACTTAGCTGAGATACATCAAGTAACTTTAGTCCTGTCCTTCCTTTGGTCATTATTTTTAGAGCGCACTTTAATTTATCTTCTTCTCTTTCTCTAGTATCTGGCATGTTCACTCTCCCTCTATCTTTCCCCTTTTATATAGCTGGAAGAGTGTAGCAGTTCAAGAGAAGTCTTCCACAATCTCTCTTTGAGGTAGACTGGCTGACCGGCTGTAATCCATATGTCCGGACTTTTTCTTAATTCCTTTCTCGGGGAACTATATTGGTGATGACCATCTTGTCTCGATTCTCCGACCCAACTGAATATCTTTCCCAGTTTTCCTTCTCGCCTCGCTAGTTGTCATCTCAACTTTTTTGTGATAAAACTTTTGATTTTATGTTTTTCCCATTGTTTTATTGCTTAATCAGTTGGGTAAACCACCACTATTTACCTCTGAAATTGATGTCCTTAAGGCTGGGGTCTGGTTAAAAAATTTCAGCTTTCATTTGTGACTTGGGTCCTTGATTTTCGCCAGATTCCCTCAAGATAAACTCAGCATGCTTATTGGCGACAATCTCTTGAATGTCTTTAGGTTTGTGAAGTGAACACCATATCAACGTTCATCCGTCTATATACATATATATAAATATATATATATATATATAGTGAATGCCACTTCTTTACAGAAGTCCAACCCTCATGACATGTCCAAAATATAAGGGTTTTCTGTACAGATAATTAGTGTTGTACACTTGTACGACACACTCTCTTTCTATTTGGCTTTTAACCAGTGACAAACAAAGCAAAATGACTGATTAGTAACAAATCAAACTGGCTGATTGATATGGTGAAAAATTTTTAAAAAAGAATTAATCTATAAAAACATTTGCCCAAATTCTAAGTTAAAGTGCTCAAAATCATTGATAGAGCATGATTATTTGGTCAGCATAAACACAGTCAATGACCTTTGATAATGATCTTTTGGTCTGATAATTGCATAGGTGAGAAACTAACAGTGGCCAAAGGCAGCAGACTGTGCCTATACTAATCAACTAATAAATCTATACATACATACATTCAAACACATATCATTAAACAAGATACTGTCTTGTTATGTGTTTTTAGTAATTCTATTTTCGATTTTTTTTTCTTGCTGTTGCACAAGACATTTGATTTTGGAATCCAAAGTGTATCTAAAGTTTCCCAATCCATAATAATTATAAAATTATTACAAAGGAAAACTTTTCTTGTTTAATCAAGTAAGTTTGCATATTTAACTAACTTTTCCCTGCAGCCGCTGTGGCCGAGCCTGCTTGTCCCGTATCGGGCTCGTCAGCCACAGACGTGCTTGTGACCGACGTGGACAACCCCCTTCATTGAATCTTCGTTCGCGAAGTCCAGCCAAGAGAAGAAGAATGATTGATTAGTTTCATTTTCTAACCCTAACTTTTGTAATTCTAACACGTGCGTGCAAGCAATTGAAATTTTAATCACGTGATAGATGATGTAACGGTGTCATCTTTAAAACTATCCCCGCCAGTAATGCTATCTGTTCGCTTGAAGTAAACATTTGGCCAATTTTTTTGTAATATTTTATAAGATTGGTCGCCTTTAAAAAATAAATAAATAAATAATACTTCGACTATGAAATCAAAATCAACATTTTTTTTATCCATTCCATATTACACCTGGAACTTAGAGATTTGAGTCACGTGGATGAACGTTATTTCTCTTAACCCTTTGGACCCTGCAAGGCCGATATATCGGCCTAGGTGACACAAGGCAAAATACGACACAGCCGATATTTTGGCCGTCAATGGTCTGGTCTGGTCTTGTCTACTTATAGAACGGCTCTGGTTGGTTGACTAGTTAATTTGGCTAAGTCAGGATCAAAGGGTTAAACGTTGGAATTCAACATCATTTTTTGAATTCTACTTCAACAGGTGTTTATTTAATTCGTAGCAGAAAAAACCTTTCCAAATAAAATCCATTCCATTTTCAAATTCAAAGTTAATTTCATTAGAAAAATTGTTTAAATTCAGATTATCAAAATTAACAAACGACATATTCACAAAATGAGTTTTAAGCCAGCCCAAGGTAGGAAACATTTTTTTTAGGCATCAATATTTCAAGCTAATAATTACCACCAGATGTATTTTTTATGCGGAAAGAACACGGCATATATTATTGTTGTGTGTTTAAAGAAGTTAAAGTATATTTCTAAAGAAGTTAAAATATATGGAAAAGAACTCGTTCAAATCCAATCAAAGATATTTCCAAGGGAGATAAGTCACCTTTTTCAAACTTACTTCTTCGGTAATAATTCTACTGTCAATATGATGAATACAAATTATTTGAATATATGAACTTGTTAATAGTCGAATTCGAAATTTATTTACTATTTTTATGATTAAAAAAAAAATAATCCCAAGAGTTATGTTTTTCTAAAAAATAATTTTAAACAGATCCTACATTTTTTTCTCATCTTCCTGTTTTTGAATTTTCTTGATTTGAGTTTCAACAATATCAGAATAACATATTTGAAACCTTTTCAAAGGGGAATGCTATTGCTATGCTGCTCTACCAAGCTGCAAAATGTGGTTAGGATTTTTAAATAAAAATGTGCAAAATTTGAAAATAAGCAAATTCATAGACCTAGCATTTGAAATGACTGGACTCTTTGATTTGTATTTATTAAAAATAGCAAAATAATGGCAAAAATAGTGCTAAGTTGGTGGAGGGCGTACTCTCGAACCCACAAGCGACTAAAAATGACGGATTAAGTCTTGCACTGTTGAGTCTCTTATGTAAATAAAGAATATATTCAATTTTTAAATTTATTAAATTTTTTGGTTTCTAAAAGTTTCCAATTTTATTTGGTGTTAGGGTTCAGAAATATAGTGTTTATTTACATAAGTCACATAGCGGTGTCGGTGTATTACGTGACCCATCCTTTTTAGTCTATTATAGGTTTGAGAGTACATTCCACCAACTCTGCACTTCTTCCAAAATAAATATTCAAAAACAGCAACTATAAGTTAAGGTCCATTTTTTTTATTTAATTTTTAAAACTAATAGAATCTTTCTAGGAAGTTAATCACTGGAAAATAAAACTATACTTCTCTTAGACTCTTTTTCTTTTTTTTTAATTTCTTGGTTGGCTTTGAGAATATCAAAAAGTTTTAAGTGATTATGAGCTGTCTTTAATTGTGGAAGAAACCTCTGCTTGTAAATACTTTTTTGCTAGTGGCATTACAATTAAGTCAGCAACAAAATTAATTATTTCCTGTTTAATTCTCACAAGTACTTTACAATATAATGGCTGAAGAGGGTAAAAGTCACTCAGAGGCATTATAGACATGATGTAAAAATGGTGCTTAATAAACCCTAACTTGAAATACAACATACTTTTAAGTCATAGAAATTTTTATATATTGCAAGAGTTCCCGAACCTTAGGTTGGCAAATTGCTGCTGATCAAGAAACTGTAAATCTTTTTCATTGACTTCATTCTGAGATCCATCTTATAGAGAAGCCAGTTATGCTCCCTTGGTTTGAGTCGATATAAAACGGACACACGTGGGACAGTCTATACGACACACATAGTCGGTACTACACACCTCCTCAAATCTGTATCAAATCTTCGATCTGTTGAGCATGAGACAACTTCCTCTCCTCAACTCTATAACTTACCCAGTGCTAAACGCATGTGGCTTTATAGCTTAACAACACTACACATCTCTTCTGCATCTGGTTAGCAATTGGTTAGCACTGTTTTAGGTGATCTCTGTTATACAAGCTTGTTAGAGTAAATTAATTGAGATAAGGAAAAAATAGTGTAAAGAATGAATCAGTTAAGTAATTTAGACATATATTTGAGTTAACCAGTCTTGCCCTCACAACAAGTCCTACACTAGACCAAATAATACAGCCAACAACAGCAAAAAAAAGTGCCCTCCTCAGGAATAAACCATGTGATGTGAAAATAGTAGTCAATTGGACATTCAACAAAATACTATCCTCATTAGTTTTAATTAGTTAGTTATTTGACTATCACCATCGATCAGTTGAGCCAGCTCTAACTACTGAATAGGCCAGATCTCAAACTGAGGTTTAGGTATGATCACAGGAGGAGTTTCAAGGGAATATGAAATTCACAAGCAGTCCAGATCAGTGGCTTGGGCTGTAGAAGAGTATATATACATAGACTTTACCTTTGACTTTTGACCTTGACCTTGAAAAATTATGTGCATCATCCCTAAGTGGGGTACCATTATAGTGCCAGATTTGGTCATGATCGGTCCAGTGGTTTGGGCTGTAGAAAAGTATACATAAATATGCTATGACCTTGACAAACTTTTACCTTGACCTTGAAAATTGGTGTGTACCATCCCTTAGCTAGAGACCATCTTTATGCCATGTTTTGTCCTGATCAGTCCACTAGTTTGGGCTGTACCAGGGAGTATACATAAATAGGCTTTGCCCTTGATAGACCATGACCTTGATAATCTTTAACCTTGAAAAATGGTGTGCCCCATCCGTTGGTTGTAGACAATCATCATACCAAGTTTGGTCATGATTGGTCCACTGGTTTTGGGCAGTAGGAAAGTTGTACACATGCAAATACATACATACATACACACACACGAACACTACTACTTTATATATATATATATAAATATATAAATAGAGCTGAGATAATAATGTTCTAAATATATCACAATAAGGAGATGGGTTTGTCAATTTCAGGGTGGCAACAGAGATGTGAGTGACTAGTGCGCTCTGGACATGAAAATGAACTGTCTTGTCTATCAATGGCAAAAGTGCATTGAGAATGGTGGTGACTATGTGGAAAAATAAAATAAAATGTTTTTATGTTAAATAAAACAAAAAATCAACTAACAATTATTTAATGTCAAAAATAATTATTTTGGATTAATATCTTTTTTAACAGGTAGTTAGAAGAAAAGTTGTAGTTCTATTTCACTTGTTGATTGTCGAGGAAATTTAGAAATCAATACCTTTCCCTAGGGATTTCAACTCTGGTAATACAATTCTAAAATCAACATTATTATCAGTAGAGTCTATTGGATATATTTACTTGATCAAGCACCAACCCAAGTTAGGCACAAGGCCATTTTTATGTGATCCTTATATCCTTGGGCTTTTGTAATCAGTGTTGCCCTTGACGTAGACGAGTTACTCTCCCGAGTTAACGAGCCTCATCTGACCTAGACAGCTGAAAATGAATGCAATGGATTTCACTGGGATTTGAACTCGTGTAATATGATTCCAGAGTCCAAGATTTTTCCACTGCTCCAACCCCGTTGCCGCAGAGTCTATTGGTACTTCTCCTTAGAAATACACTGATTGTTAGTCCAGATTTAAAAACCAGTCGAGAGAAGCATCAATTATGCTGGAAGTCATAGAGCAATATTTTGTTTGACAGGTGTGAAGATTGACATACCTTGAAAATATTTGAGTTTCTTACATTTGCAACACCTGGCCTTTTCAAGTGGATGAGGATATTGGTGGGGGGGGGTAAAAAAAAAGACGCCATAAAAGAAACAGAAGATAGAAAGAAAAATGGAGAACTGTCTCTAGATGATTTTGAAATTGTTTTTTGGAATCCTTGATAATTTGCATTGTCCAGACTATTGTCCTTATCCCCATAACTCCAGTAGAATCCTTGAAATCGGGCTTTGATAATTTGTGCTTTAAGTTTCCAGTTTTGTTTGTTCGTTCGTTTGTTTGTTTTATGGCATATCAACCTTTTTTTATAGGTCATTTAATGCCTAGAACAATCATTTTTGACAAACGTTTTTTGTCCACTCATAGTTTTTTTAATAACACAATGTGTACTATTTAATCCATAGCTAAATGGAATATGGGGGTTCATTTGAGTTTCCAGACTATTATCCTCATCTTCAATTCCAGTTACAACATGAAGATGTCTAAACTCAATCTCAATCAGCTGAAGAAAGTCAGAGGATACATCAGCTGAAAGATTATGAGGATAATAAATAGGATAGGGACAACCTGAAAACTTGAAATACAGATTTGGTAATTGTTAGTTGTCTTGTTCTTAGAATCATAGTTTCAATATCATAAAATATTTCTATCATTTGAATGTTATGAATTTTAGCAATGTTGACCACTATCCTTGCTTCAAATGTACATATTGTCCTGGAAGTACAACTTATGCTAAGTGTTTGTTTTTTAGTTCGGTGGTAGTCAAGTGATTTACCATCTTCCTGTTTTTAAGTGTCAAGTAGGTGTTGAGCCTAGGTTGAATATAAATTGCATGCAGCAAATTTATGGGTTCCTTATAATAATTGGCATCTGTAATTACCCAGTAGATACGGGGGAAAGGGGGCAGTTTATTACCAGTTATGTCTTTTCTATTTTGAGGGAAGTCCACTTGGTACAATAGATAGGCAGTCGAACTTCAGAATCGTAATACACAAGTTCGAATCCCAGTTGTTCTGTTTACGTTCTCGTTTACACTAATACCCTTGGGAAAGGTATAAATATCCCAAATTCCCTCCAAATAGGGATTAAATAGTGCTTATTGTGTTATTCCAAAAAACTATGTGCAGACAAAAAAGAACGTTTATCAAAAATGATTGTTCTCGGCATTAAATGACCTAAAAAGGTTGATATGCCATAAAACAAAATAAACAAGCAAAATCTTTTCTATTTGCTGGTGGGGGTTTTATTATTATTAGTGTTGGGATGATTCCTAAACTTTTTCCAATTCCGATACCTGATTTCAGGAATATGTTGATTAACGATTCCGATTAACGATTAACTTAAAAATTCAAGAGAATCGTAATGAAAGAATCGTAAA
>JAYKTE010345633.1:0-10999 GCA_036873565.1 Xipholeptos notoides | reverse complement strand
TATATAGATAGATAGATAGATACATACATACATACATACATACATAAATACATACATACATAGATAGATAGATAGATAGATAGATAGATAGATAGATAAGTTTCTTGTTGACGCCCTCTATACACCACAATAACCTCTGTCAGACTATAAAAAGCTCTTAATTATTATTTGCACAGAAATTTGTCGCAGCAATAATGTCGGTTAATGATGTCCTCTTTGTGGTCATAGACCAAGTGTCCCCAGTATAGCATTATTTGGTGTATAAAAACCAAATAGCGACGACAACAAAAGCGCATTCTGTGTGATATTCACGTTGCTTATAAAAGTATGCAGTGAGAAGCATGTCAATGTGTTGTTAGGTTATGGCCTAGTATTTCAAAGCTTTTCGTTTGCTATCTAGTTTACAGCAATTTAGGTGGGAATTTAAATCATTCTATATTTCTTGGTAATAGGTGTTAATTTTTTTTTTACTCTAAGATGCTGCTTGGGTCTATCTAAGGACAAGTTCGTGTTTCTATCTACTAAAATATACAGTGCTGAGCGCCTAACTCACCTGGCCAGATTTTAAACATAAATACCTTTCAACTGATTCCAATGAAACTTTACCACTGGTCAGATACAACTATAGGATTTGAATGATTAACTTTCTGTTTATTTTCATAGAGTTAAATGTGTGTATAATATGTACAACGATCATTATGAAGTTAAAGGAGCGGACCAGAGACGCTTTTACAGAGATAATTCTAGTGTGGTACAAGCAAATTAAGATATTGATCGAAAATTAAGTGGGTTATGTTAAAGTGTTAAATTCACCTAATAATTCGTAAAATCTCCTCAAATTCTACATTCTAAAATATAAAAATTATGTTTATTTAGTAATTGAATTTTAATAATATTTGTTAAGAGGAAGAAAATTATTGAAATTTTAAAGCCGGTATTTTAGCTACTTCTTTCGGTATAAGATTAAGACATGTCAGCAAATTATTTAGTCTTTTTAAAAAGGGTAATAAAGTATTTTTGAAATAATTTCGTAATAAATAACAAATAATCAATGGAAATCGTTTCTTTTTTTTGTAATCTAAGAAATATAAGCTATTTATTGAATACAAAATTCATGAGTTGACAAGCTTGGAACTTCTTCATTATCAATGTTTATTCGTTTACTTTTATTTTTATTTTTTGTCTTTGTTTTCATGTATCGTGTCACGCACTAAAGACATTATATCTGTTTTTCATTTTTAGGGCGTTTAAATTTTACTAGTATTTCCTTTATAAAAATTAGCCACGTCTTTTTTTAAATTATTGTACTAATGCTTCTTTGCCGCCATTTTTTTACGGCACAAGCATGCTAATCTATATCATGATTCTCCTTGTCACACTGTTAGTTAGTTAGTTACTTAGTATAACTATGGCGCCTTTTGACCCTTTTGAACGAAGATGAAATATTCCAACTGACAAAGAATCAATTTTTTCAAGATTGTCTCCTTAGACTCGATGTTGCTTAGAATTAATTAAAAATTTACTTTTGAAGTACGGCCGTGATCCAGTTTTACCCTTCTAAATGTAAATGTAATAATCTAACTGTCAAAGAAGCCATTGCTCTAGGATAGTTTCCTTTGAATTGGTGTAGCTTATAATGAAATAAAAGTTCATTTATGTGTAAATTTCAATTGAATATGTGATTTCATTAAACTACTTTTGTTAACTTACTGTTACTCTGATTAAAGGGAAAGCTATTAGTTAGTAATTAGTGAAATGTCTGCAATTTCAAATCCCCGTCGTTCTGTTTTCGTTCATATTTGGACTAATACTCTCAGGAAAGGCATGAATCCCCATATTCCATTCAGCTATGTATTAAACAGTGCATATTGTGTTATTAAAAACAATACGTGTGGACAAAAAGAACGTTTATCAAAAATCAATGTCATCGGCATTAAATGACCTAAAATGCCGTAAAAACAAACTAATAAACAAAAAACAACAAAAAGGAAAATATGATTATAAAATGTTTACCATTTATTGAATTGAAATTTACTCCCATTTTTCAACATAAGTTTCTATTCTTTGAGGGCATTGCTTCCCAAATGATATGAGTGGGTACTGTCAGAATAATAACTCATGGGTTATTGGGTAGGTTTGTATGTTGGTACTTGTGTATGCCTACATGCTTGTTTAAACATTTTCTTTCGTGTAAAAAATGTCTCAAAACATTTCAGCAGAGAATTAGAATAAGTCCCCAAGAGTATTTATTTTTAATTTTTCTATTTTGTGCGTGTGTGTAAAAGTGTGCAGCTGCAGTACTATTAATTAAAAAAAAACAGACAATGAAAAGCACACAATGACTTTCTATATGAAACCCTGTCTTAAGGTTTTGCAACACTATGTAAAAGTATATAGTTTCAGATATTCTTGAAGCTGCTTCAACAACAAGACCTGAACTTGAAGCTGTTTTGCAAAAATATTGGACTTCTAATTAGATTTAACTGTTTGAAACCAATAATTAAGTAAACAGCTCTAGCAAAAAGTTCTGCAACACTATTAAAAACTGTAGAGTTTTAGATATTTTCGAAGCTGCCTACCAACAAGAATCGAGCTTGAAGCTATCCTTGGTCTTTTGTTAGATCTAACTGTTTAAAATCACTAATCCAGTCAATGCCAAAGCCAATCAAACCTTACATCGTAATAAATAACTTTTTTACCTTTGAAATAGTTCAAATCATTATTTTAAAATCCTAAAGCAAAAAAGTTGTGTTTTTTATAGATAACTTTTGTCCAAAGCTGTACAACTCGGTGAAGAAATGTTCAACATTATCAATTCATCGTGAATAATAGTGTCTCTTATTTTAGACACATTTCATAGATTGATACAGCACAGTTTATTTTTGAATAAAGTGGGCAATGAAAAGTATACAGTGACTTTCTGAACATACTTTCTATGCAAGCAAAGTGCGTTCAAAACGTTAGTGTGCACCTATAATTACAAAATGAGAGCCATATTTTATATTTTAGAACATTATAATAAAATATTTCGCAATAGTCAATTTATTGTGAAAAAGAGCAACTGTTTCTTAAGCTATGAAATAGTTTTCATCGTTCAATTCCATCGAAATTTTTTTGAAAGACTGACTAGATAAGCAGACAATGAAAGATATACAGTAACTTACTAAATGCACTGTATAATGCATTATATATTTTCCTTTGTGGACATATGTTTCAAACATTAAATATTTCATTAGCGTATGAGAATACCAAAGAAATCTATATTGTTTTAAGGTTTCATACTCTAAGCATGACATCAAAAACATTACAGTCACAAACTTGACCACATCATTAAGATAGTCGTTGATTTTCTTGTATTTGCAGAGGTTAAAAAAAGGGAAAGTGTTCACTATCAAGAGATGCAAAACAGCGACAACAGCTACTTACTTAAAGTACAAAGCTGTTAATCATGCAACAAACAAACAAGTCGGAGTTTTAAATTCGAATTTACAAATTTTTTCTTCGTATTATAAAGCTGGTTTATCCCTGCTCTTCGGAAAGATTGAACGAAAGAGTGATCCAATCTGATGTTTAGTGATCAAAGTCGATATAACCTGCATATTTTTGAGAAAAAAAAACTGTCAAGAAAAGCAATGAATCACATTCAAAAAGCGTTTCTGAAGTTCATGATCAAACTCAATAGAAATAGATGATTGCGGTGGTCGTTCCAAAAGTAAGGCATCATATGTTTATATTCCGAACGAATGGATCAGAGGGGATTGAAAATTGCATTGTTATAATTACTAAAGTTATGCAATCATGACCTGAAAGTTGCATTTCTCTGTTGCAGATATTGACGGTGTGAGACTCTGAGAAAACAATTCCTGTTTGGATGTGAATCAGAAGCTTAGTTTCGTCATTGAATTCCTCCATGCAGAAAATTGAACCGATCAACATTTACTGGCATCTATTGAATATATTCTGGAACACAAAAGTTTGCTCGTTTTATGGTATCACTCTTGTTTTTTGTAGCTCTTTAACTTAAAAAAATAACTTTAAAATAGGTGGCATAGTTTAAAAACTGTCAGTAATTCGGGGGAATAGTAGAGGCTTACAATATCAAAATTACATAATGAATGTATACACTTACCATTACGTTTGGTGTTACTCGGATGTCAAATATAATGAAAGTGCTTTACTTGCAATTAAAGGAAAGTCACGTAGCAAATATAAAAATGTATAAAACATAAAGATACATAAAGGATTCCATGTACTATGGACAAGCTTAATATGATTTATACTTGATCGAGCACCAAAGCAAGTTAGGCATATGGCCAGTTTTACGTGCTCATTGCATTACCAGACTTTTGGAATAAGTGTTGTCCAACACCTAAATAAGTTATGACGAGCGCCATCTATCTGGGTTTTTGGAATCAGTGTTGTTCTTCCACCTAGATGAGTTGCTCCCTCTAGTTAACGAGCATCATCTGCTCTAGGCAACTAAAAGTTATTGTAAAATTTTTTGCTTGGATTTGAACTAATAAACTACGATTTCAAGTTTGGTCCACATGTTTAATATGAATGTTATGTATTGAAAAATAAACTTATGATTAGATCAGTAAATATCATTTCAGTATGGATTCTTTTGCTTATCTTGTTTCAAATAAGTTATGGGGATATTTCTATGATCCTTATTTCATTCCTGGACTTCATTCATTCATTCATTCTTTATTTACTTATTTCTTCCTTTTTTGCCTAATGTCCTATTTTTTTTTCTCTTTGATTTCAACTGAGGTCATTTTTCTATTTGATTTGTGCCTTCTTATCATTTTTAATGTATTTGTGTATTCAGCCTATATCTAAAAGGAAGATGGAGACAAATTTTCTTAAATGTATTAACCCATACAACAACGGAGTAAGTCCAATTTAAACACACGTATTACAATTCCTAAGGCTAAACTCAAAGTCATCGTTTGATGGGAACCACCCCATTGGTAACGCTGCACACCATGTTGATTACCGATTAATTCTTAAACGGCGGTGAACATTTGCCAGAGAATGAATGTTTTTTTGCGGACCTTAAAAGCTTATTCTAAAAAGAATTGATGGTCTTAATTTATTAGACGAGGTTTTATCATCTTTATTCAACTTCTACTCTTATATTTACGGTACCTGATGTGACAGCCTAACACAGTAGATTGAATTAAGGGATAAGTTTGCAGTTGTTAGAAGGATCCAGATTTCAACATGAAGGTTCTTAAATTCAAGTAATACCTGAAGAAGGTTGAAGGGCACATTGACTGAAACATTATAAAGATAGCAATGAAGATGAGAAGATGAACTTCAAATAACTTGAATAAACATTGAAAATATTTTTTTTGAATGGTTTTGTTATACTGCGTATTATTCCTTTCGGTCATTTAATGACGAAGAGAATCTTTTTTATGAAAAGTATTTTCTTTCGTAATCTCGTTCTTAGATAAACGGAAGTTATACTATCGAACCTGTAGCTAGAAGGAATGAAGCATTCATATGTGATCCAGGGGTATTTGCCCGGAAGCAAACACATTGGGGTCTGAAAGGTTTTGTAAATGTTAGTAGTACATTGGTGGCGAATATCTTGCTATTAATAAGTATTGTTAAAGCATTAGATGTTTACATCCAAAACTAGAATTAAAAACAACTTCCGCTAAGTAAAATCAAATGTTATTTTAAGTTGTGCATATGTTTTTAACATCCTTCCTGTGTGCACTGATGAATGTTCAAGTAAATCCCACTTTTTAGACGAGGATGATTGAAAGTGAAAAAACTGTTTTGAAATCTTTTTTAGAATCCCCAAAATCATTCTTTTTTCTTTTCTTTTTTCTCTCTCGGCCTTTAAATGGTGGGAAATTGGGGGAAAATGCAGCTTGTTTATGTTGCGCTTGTTTTTGGTTTGTTTGTTTTGTTTGTTTGTTTTTTTTAGTTTTGTTTGTTTATGGTTTTTCTTCCCTCTCGCTACATAAGACAGTGAACATGTTCACTAAACAAACCACAAAACAGATGTTGCCCAAACCTGACCCGCCTAATGATACTTGTTTATTACAGGGTGTTTATAAATATCGTGTACGACATGAAATGCCGATTATCTTTTTTACTATAAACGCTAAAGATAATTTTTAAAGTAAATGAGGTCTTTGGTTTGTCATATTTCCAAAATAGGCTGTGTTATCAACAGAAAAAACAAACGCTTTTAATAGCCTTTAAATGCATTGGGCGTAGTTTTTTTTAATTGTATATAAAATAAGAAGAAATTTTCCCTAACCTTTCTCAAGCGAAATTTGGTTGCATTATTGAATTCGTTATTTCAATCTTAATCCACAAATTGAATGCTGAAATTTTGGCTAGCTTTGTTCCCAAATCAATTCAGGATTTTTATTTACTGCGAAAATATTCACTTCCATCAATGATGGTTTTATTTAAGCTAGTGTTTTTATTAAATTCTCATAAATGTACAACATACACGCATAGGAAAACAATGTTTTGTTTGGCTTTCGTTTGTTATTTTGCTTGTTATATATCTTTATTTTTGATTTTTTTTCTTCCATCCTAAGTGTAGGTCATAGAATTAAAAATCTGGAGTGGTATAAATTCTTGAGCCCACAGCATAAAAGGATATCAGTGCAAGAATAATATTGTAAATATTTTGGGTTCTGAATCTCCCACAAGCAATATCTGCAACAGAGAGATTAAACTTTCAGGTCATGAATGCATAAGTCCAGTCATCATAACAATGCGATTTGAAATCCACTCAGATCCATTCGGTCGGAATTTTAAAAAAGACGTATTACGTTTCGAACGAAACTCGTAGTTTTGATTCAAACTGATCATACGTGACAAATACCTGCAATTTCTGAAATTAATGTGTTTTTCTCGTAACGATTAAGGACCAGACCTTTTTCTGGAAGAGACAAAAACTTACGTGTTGACGCCGATATCTTGTACGCCGTTATCTTCTATGGCTGCAACAATAAATTCTTTATATTTAAGCCTGTAGAAATCTTAAAGGAAAAATGTATACAAAACATTGCTAAAGCAGAGAATTTAACAAATACAAATAGATATTTTTCTTAAATTACGTCCTTTTTAAAACAGCAAATTTAATATGCAGAAATGCCATAGAAATTCCTAATTGTTTTCTCCCCAAAATTACGAAACGCTTATTCCGCAAAATTGAAAGCTCGAATGACACTAATTTTTGAGGCTTTAGTATTCTTGATAACTTTATAGGCGCTATTGAAGTTCAAGGCCCTAAATTGCGTTTACATCTTCGCTCATATCTCAGTTTGCTTACACGTGGCTGGCTTTTGCTTACTACTGAGCCTTGACGAACTTACACGCTTACTTGCGACGTTTATCACCCAAAAATATTAGATTTGTCACTTCTACAACATCTGCAAATCCTAAACGCTGCAGTATTCAGAAAGTGAGATGAAACTTGATTAAACTAATAACTAGGGCTGTGACAATATTCTTTTATTAAAGAATATTCTTGTTATAACTTTACTCTTGCGATTTTACCATTTCTTTTAATTTGTTAGTTATTGGTAGCTATAGAATGAAAAGAAATGGTAAAATCGCAAATTCGTAAAGTTGCAGCAAGAATATTCTTTGATAAAAGAATACTGCCACAGCCCTACTAATAACACTTTATCTGTGGAAACAAGGTTTATTTTTGTTTTTGTTTTTTTTGTAGGCCAAATTTTTATTTTATTCAAAATTATCTTTTGTTAATTTCTTAAATTTCCCTAAGTGACTTTTGTAGATTTTTTCTAAAATATTGATTTACAATAAAGTTAAATCCCTTTTTTAATACTAGATCTCTATCATAAATAGCTTTCAAAACAGGATGACCCCATGTACAATTATTTCAATAATTCGTGGAAGTCCACTTCGGACTTCGGAAATGTAATGCCCTAGTTTAAATCTCAGTCGTTCCGTTACGCTCACATCCAGGCTAAACCCTTGGGAAAGGTATTAACCCTCATATTCCCTCCAGACATGAATTAAATATTAAAACTTGTGTTAATCAAACAACGTGTTGACTAAATAAAAATGCTTATGAAAAATGATTAATCCTAACATTAAATGATCGAAAAATGTTGATATGCGGTAAAAAAAATCAATCAAATCTTAATAATCCTTTATCTGTGGAAACAAGTCCTTTTCATTTAGGTATAATCTTAATAAAAAATATCTCGTATGTTCATATTCGGACTAATACCCCTGAAAAAGGTATGAATCCCCACATTAACTCCAGCTATGGGTTAAATAGTGCATAGTGTGTTATTAAAAAAGACAAGGTGTAGACAAAAATTAACGTTTACAAAAAAATGATTGTTCTCGGCATTAAATGACCTAAAAAGGTTGATATACCGTAAAAACACCAAAACTAAATCTGAAATCAGTTTACTTTAATCATGTCTATTTTTTTCTATGTCGATTTTTCCCATTTTTGATGATTTTTTCTCTATCATTTATTACATTTATACTAAATAATGAGGTAATTTTGTGAAGAAGTTTCACAAATGTATTGTTTGATTTTAAAATAAATTATTGTGGTGTTTGTTAAGTTTTATTGTAGTGAGTTATTCATTTAATTTCAGAGATTTGACTAGGAAAAAAAAGAAATGCAAAAATGATCCAAATAGGTTTTGCTCTACTTGTGGCAAAGTAACGTTACCAGGCCAACACTCGAAAATTACCAAGTCTGTAAAATCATGTTATGATGCTTATTTTAGAATCAGGTTTAGAGATGAGGATAAAAGTTTTGTTCATCATACATGTTGTAAAACTCAAACCAGGCTCACACAATGAGATTGCTAATCCACTGGTCATTCTAATAGGATTTTGCTGCCACCTGTTCATATAAAACTTGGATTGATGAAGTATTTTTTCAAGGCCATCAGAAAAGAAAGCCCAACATTTATTTTCCTGCGGCAGAAATTTCAACAAATCAGTTATGCAAAACGATGGCGCTCAGATTAAAAGCCTAATGAAGGATGTGCAGTTGAACAAAACGATGACTGAAACAAAGGAATGTCTAGAAAGCTTTGAAATCAGTTGTGAACAATTTATTTGGAAACCAAAGAAGCCCAGAATATGTCTATTGTTTAAGAACTGATGCAGAGTTTTAAGGCTCTGGCTGCACGTATATCTGTAACAATACATTTTCTGAGTTCACATCTGGACGATTTTCGTGATAATTGTGGCAACTACAGCAAAGAGCAAGGCGAAATGTTTCACCAAGATATTCTCATAATGGAAAAAAGGTATCAGGGATGATAGAACATAAACACGTTAGCGGATCATTTTTGGTGTCTGAAATGTGATCTGCCAGGATAAATACATAAAAGAAAATCATTAAAAACTTATTTTCTTCCTCAATGGTGTATATTCTAACTTTTTGTGAATATTATTAAAGCGAGATTTATAACAATAAGTCATTACTAACTTTATCTTATAACTTTAATAAAAAGCCATTATAGAAAAAATGCGGCTTTCGGAATGAAAATCTTGGTTTAGCCACGGTCAGTTTAGATAAAAATTCTGAGTTGATTGAGAAAAAACGTTATCATTTTCGAATTCAGCACAAAGAAAAATCATGACAACAGGAAAATATTTTAAACGCGGACCTGGTTAGAATTTTACAGGTAGAACCTTTAAATACTTAAGGGCTGAATCGCCCTATTTATACTATTTAGAAGAAAAAAAGTAAGTTGAATAGAATATTCGATCCAGTAAACCAGCTGGTAGGAAATATTGAGGAAACAGCAAAATATCATTGAAATATTCCATCAGGATTGGGTTGTTTTATGGAAAATCTTCAAATCTATTAAGTAATTGGTCAATAAGCAAACAATTTTTACTCCTGGGTATCAGTGCTATTTTGATGTAATTTGGATTCAACTGAACAAAGACACATGATCCTGCATTATATTTATTTAGATCAAATATCAGCATACTGTCCGTAAAATAATGTAACACCTGGACGACAAAGTTGGCTCAACTGGTTTATGACGCATGTCGAAATGCATGGTTGATAATTCACGGTTTCAAAACTATCCTGATCAGGTTCTTCTTTTATTTTTATTTTTTGTCTTTTATATACTTTTCGTCTACACTTTCAAAACATACCAAATTAGACAAAAATAAAAAAACTTTAAAAAAAATAGTACATAGCTAAAATATTTTGCAAGCAATACAATTTAAGTTCTATGGTTATAGTAAAACAGAGTGTCCTAAAAGATATATATACACTTTAAATACTTGTAAATCATGTGTTTATAACTATTTATTTAATTTTTGACACATAAAAGAAATAACAAACGTCATTCTATCGTTTTGCCACGAGCTGTTCTCAAACTGATGTCCACTCTGGTCCAGACACTGACGGACTAAATGTGAGGGAATAGCATACATCATCAGATTAAATAGTACTATGTTTGATTAAAAAAATCTTTCCATGCATTAAATAATCGAAAAGGTTGATATACCGTAAAACAAATAAATCAATCTATAAATCTATATTCATGTTTATCAAAATACATTTATATATTAATATATAACATTTTTAATGTACTCCACAAACTGTTTTCTCTAAAACTAAATGAGGTGAAAAACTAATTGAGGTGAATAGAACAAAGAATCTAATTCATATTATGTTATGATTTCTACATATCTGTCCATTTTAGGTTGTGAATATTTAAAAATGCAAAGAGACTCTATGGACGTTTGAGTCTAAAACATTGATGAAAATAAATTATTGATTTCTTTAGCAATAATGTGCAATTTATTAAATTTTCCGCTTCATTGCTTGGTTCAATATGTTTACAATATATATATGTCTATGTGTGTGTATGTGTTTGTGAGCGCGCGTACACAGGCGTACGTATGTGTTAAAATATATATGAAGATGGTCAACGGAGACCGAAAACGTTTGTAAAGAAGCTTAGAAATTATATTAAGACACTTGATCCAG
>JAYKTE010345522.1:0-11000 GCA_036873565.1 Xipholeptos notoides | reverse complement strand
TTTTCCAACCAGATTAGTGATTATTTACATGCCACAGATTAATTTCTCTCTCCAGATTTTTATATTGCCGGACTAGTTTAATTCTTGCCAAAAAACGGAACAGGTTTAAAAACTAGTTTTCTTATCAAACATAACCATTATAATCATTACCAGTATCCAAGACAAAGCTATGGTCCTCATCTTTGTGTTTCTTAAATTTATTACTTTTCAGCCAGATTATCCTTCCGTCCATGGTGAAAATCAAAATTGCGCTTTGATGGTTTTTCAATTAATATTAAAACAATATCTTTAATTTTCAAACAGAGTGTGCGTTCTTCGTTTTGTATAAAAGTCCGTTCAACATGAAGAACATGCTAATAAGGCGGAATCCAAGCATGCTAGTGTTATCAATTGTGGAACTTAAGAGTATGCTAGACTTTTAATCTATAATAGATATACAAATTGTTTTGCCTCATGTCAAGGATTCCAAAAAACAATCTGATCTTTCATTGCATTTATCACTTAGAGTTGATTCGTACATCGATTTTCAAAAGCAAAAGAATTATAATTTTTAAGTTTTTTAAAGTCTCGGCAATAGCGGTAACTCAAAACTAAAAAGATTACAATGTCCATTATATTTCAAATATAAAATGTGTTGGCTGAACACTAAAGATTAATGTAATTTTATAATCATTTAAAAGCAAAGAAAATTTACAATTATCCCATCGTGGCTTTTGAACTTATTGTATTACGAATATTTCTGTTGATTATTCCAAGCTGTCTTACAAAAGGAATAAGGAATCAAATTTAGTTCTATTTTTAGTATCTAAATCACTGATTTTTATTTCTGCAAGAATAAGATTTTCTCTTAAAACTCTATAATGTTATAAAAGACTGAGAAGAAAAAGGGAGAAAAAGGAAATGGGGTCTGAAGAGTATATCTTATTCTTGTCGAAATAAAATCAGTAATTCAGATAATAAAAATCGAACTGAATTTGATTCTTTTTTCTTTCTGTAAGACAGATTCTTTTGTTTATTTGTTATTTTTTACGGCATTTCAATCTTTTTAGGTCATTTAATGGTGAGAACAATAATTTTCTTAGAAAAATTATTTTTTATGCACACGTAGCTTTTTGAATAACACAATATGCACTATCTAATCCATAGGTTCAGGGGAATGTGGGATTCATACATTTCCCAGGGGTATTAGTCCTATTATGAACGTAAATGGAAGGACTGGGATTTTAACTCGCGTGATACGGTTACGAAGTCCTACCCACTATCAAAAGTGGACTTCCCTAAGACACCTAAAAATCAACAAAAGTCTTCGTAGTATAATATAGTCAAAAGCCACAATGGGGCAACGAATAGTCATTGATTTTCAATAAACACAATAAAAAGTCGCATAATATACACCTGCTATCTAAGCTTAACATCTGCATAAGCTAATTCTTAATTCTGATTATAAGTGTTTTGGTTTAACGCTACTTATGACCAAGAACCCAATGTTTTGCGCAGTTAACATAATCGCAGCTGCTATATATTCTTTGATATTATCAAAACATGTTTATTCTATAGAGAGGTACCAGCACACTTACAACAAGGATAACATTCTGTGAAACTGCATATAAAAGCATCTAAAAATTATTTTTATTCCTTGATTAAAATCATAAATAACTTCACGCAAGTTTAACCGAAAAACTAAATATAGTCTACTTCAGCAACAAATTATATCTGTGTGCAGATTTTACCGGGATGAGTCAGAGTTTACAGTGTATGGGCTCAATTCTTTAGATTTGGATGAATTTGTCTAAGACGAGCATTTGATAAATCCCCCTGGACTTTGAGATAATGCATTTAACTGATACCCACCTAATTTGCCTCAATAACTTTGGGCACTTCTTCAGAAGCAACTATATCAAGCTAACCTGACCCAGCTTAATCATCGAGTTTCTTGAAAATTAAACAAGGTCTATTTTACCGTCTATTTGTATAAAGAGGTCAACTGAGTTCCCACCAATACTTTCAGGTTGTTACTGAAGGGTTGATTTTTCCAGCTTATTTTTTATTCCTTTTAGTTTTTCAGTAGATATATGTTTTAATTGTAAGCTATGCCTCTATAATTCTATTTGTGGGAAAAAGTAAGAACTGTCAGAAGTCATCTGTGTTCGTTGGTATATAGTTGTAATGCTCTTCTTTTCGTAAAAGCAAATCAGTGTAAACACGCGTGTTGATATCTTTGTTCATTTCAAATAACTCGCCGATTTCATAAGTTGATGTGCCGTTAAAAAAACAAAGCAACCAACCAACCAACCAATCATCCTACATATTTGGTCTTCGTCATAGATTACCAGACTTTTTCTTACTATAATCGTCTTGGTCAAGGACGTACGAAAAGTCAAACATTCGATTTTCTGAATTTATAAGATTAGTTTTGATCATTATCTTTATTCAAATTATTCGGACTTTTATTCTTATATTCATTATTTTCTTTGCAATGGATATTATCTATCTGAATTTATAATATTAATTTTGATTATTATATATATTCAAGTTATTAAGACTTCTACGCTTATATTCATTGTTTCCTTTGCGGTGGATATTATTCATCCGAATGTAAATTCAGAGATTAGTTTTGATTTTTATCTTTATTCAAGTTATTCAGACTTCTGCTCTCATTTTTATTGTTGTTCTCATTACGTTTTCTCTTATGCTTTCTTCGGGTTATTTAGGTATAAAACAAACTTGGGAACTTTCAATTCAAACCCTTGTGCCTTCTCGGAACTGCTACAATCATACTTTGTTTATTCTAAGGAGGTAAACTGTTCACTTTCCATAATAGTTATCAAGTACTATTTAAATCTATGTTAAGTATTATCTAGCTATGTTCACTGGCAATTAGGATTTAACCTACTACCTTTAGAAGAATGTTATAATGTATATAAACCAACTACTAGGACCACTAGGCCATGTGTTTTGAAAAACCTGAAGCTTTTCGATTTTGAGTAATAATTGAAGAAGACTGAAGAACGTCGACAAGATAACATTAAAGATGAGAATAGATATCCGAATAACTTGAATAAGGAAAACTCAAAGATTCATTTAAATTTCTGAATTAATATACTACATTCTTACATCAACTTTTCTCTTTTTAACTAACCTTATCTAAGATGTTTTTTTTACCGCAGAGCGACTTAAAGCGATCCTTGTCCCTGGTTAGTTGGGAATAAAAGAGAGAGAAAGGGGAAGAGAGAAGGTCATGGGAAGTCAGCTCAAGTCTTGCCATTTCTCGCTTAGTTATCGACCGGGAGGCCAGAGCTCTCTGTATACTATTACGTATCCAAACACCTCTGGTTCTTTACAGTGCATTCTATGCATTAGAAATTATTTTTACATTCTTAAAGGCTTGTTTCAAGGTCACACGTTTATTTTCAGATGCCTCGAGAAGTTGTGGGTATATCCTGGTCTTCTTATCCAGAAGCCCGTGGTTCATATGAAGATCGTTTTCGTCAAAGCAACAGGGGTGCTTCCGCTTAAAAAAAAATCCAATAACTTCATTATTGAAATATTTCTCTTGAAATGATCTCAGATAAAATTAAATTCCTCGTTCTTCAATGCACTCTGTAAACCTTTGAGTATGTTTACATTCTCCGATTTAAATGCATCAATTCATTAATGTGGTTTTTAATTTTTCATCTCTTATAGATACACATTCGCGCGCAAACACACACATACGCATACATAAACTCACACACGGAGACTAGTATACGCCCAAAGACAAGCGCGCACACAGATTTATGCATACACATATACATGTATGTATTTACAGAGAGATAGAGAGAAAGGGTTAGAGAGAGATAGAGGAAATACGGAAAAAAGGTTAGATGATTGAAAATCAGAAATGATTATCAAAGAAAATCAAAGTAATCCTTCATATGAATAAGAATAATCATCAAAGTTCTGCACATGTCTTTTTGTGATATTTATCTCTCATAAAAATTACCAGTGTATAATATTATTTTCTTATTTACTTTTCAATTTTTATGTATCGCATCACGTTTTGAAGATTTAAAGCGAACGAGTGTAGCCTGCATAGGAAATCGAAGCCTATTGTCTTCATTTTCTATCTTAAAATTTGGATGAGGGATGTACATAGACAATAGAAATGTTTGTTAAAAATATAATACGAAGTTCATGAGTCAGTAAGCTTGGAACTTTTTCATTATCTATCTCTCTTATAATAATGACCACTGTGAATTTGTTTATTTATTTATTTACTTATCTATTTATTTGTATGTATCGTGTCACACGCTGAAGCCATTAGATTATTTATGTGTTTTTATTTTTAGGCAATTCAGATGTTATTATTTGAAGTTTTTTTTCATTCTTTAATACAAATTTACTGTGGTTATTCTGTTATTTCATTAAAATTTGTATACCTTAATTTTGTACTGTATGGGCATGCTAGCTTTGAATATACCTAAGCAAAACGCCCTTAACTAAACCTATCAAACTATTATACTATGTTGTTACAGTAATTTTTCTCTCTTTAACTAACCCCATCTAAAAAGCTTGTTTGACCACAGAGTAACTGAAAGCAATCCTTATCCATGGTTACTAACGATTCACATGAATTAGAATAATCATTGAAGTTTTGCATATGTCATTTTGTGATATTTATTCTGAATAAATCTTAACAAAACATCCTGTATTTTCACACTGATTAATAACCAAACAAATTCCACCTCCAGATACCAAACTATCACAAAGATCAACGCCATCCATTCATAGCGAAATGCCGGAATAAATGAGTTTCCAAATTTATTCCTCGGGCCATAAATATTAATGTTTCTTACTGAGAGGTTTCTGGGTCTCATTACTATGTCCATTAGATTTACATTTAGTGTGGCATAAAGGAAATTAAAGACATTTACCTCCTTAAATCAAATTTACGCCAACTGATCTTGCGAAATTTGAATATAGAATTTAACAATAGAACTTCTTTTGTTATTCATTTTGTTGGTGGATAAGTTCTTTTTTCTTGTCAGTTTTTCAATGTGTCTTTGACCTCGGAATTTCAATACATGAGTTTTCAGTCAATCCGATTGTGTTCATTTCCAGTCCAATACCCTTTGGAAAGGTTTGATTCCTCCAGTCTTGGTTTAAATATTGTGTAACTATCGTTCTACCAACAACCTGATTAAGAAAGAGATATATAAAAGTACTGGAATCTATAAATATTAGATCTCATAGACCTGCTCTCTGTAACCAGAAAGAATGCCTGCTTGGTCTTAATGTCATTTGCTTCTAGTCTTTTCGCAATTTTTCAAGTTACCTCTTACACTTTATAATTCTGTCTACACTTTTTAAAGTTAACCTGTCACGATAGTATTCGACCGAGTAGGAATGTCCAGTCTTGTAACCCTTTCCCTATTAATTACCGCCCTCCCTAGTTTTCACACTTGAGACGCAGTGGATAGAGGATTTGAGTATCTACGTTTTCAGGTGAGTATTGTCAAAAGATAGTGGTTTCAATCCCACCCAAGCAGGCCAGGGGATTAGTTGGCCAAATCATGGTGAAATAACAACTATGGAAGGCAGTAATTACAGGGGATACGGTTACAAAACTAAGCATTTCCCCCCGATCGCGGTTAATCGCCTGAAGAAGGCCAGAGGATGAATTGGCCGTAGCGTGGTAAAACAACTATGAGAATAAGGACAACAAGTCTGCAAGAAATTAATACACAAATTATGAAGCCTTATCTCAAAGAATTGCAAGATGAATAAATAAATAAATAAATAAGTACAATTACAAAAGCACTCTCTGACTTGGGCTTCCTTGAAAGCTCTATGTCTGACTTGGGCTTCCTTGAAAATTGAAAAATTGTTGTTCTAAGAATGAATTCGAAATTAAAGTAAACAACTACTAAAATAAAGCAGTAAAAGAAGAACAACATAGAACATTAGACCCCAAGAAAATTTAATACCATATGCATAACAGAATATCTTATATAAGTAAATATGTGACACTGCGTGAGTATATGTTTAGAAAAAGGTTAGAGGCCACAAAAGTTCATTTAGGTTATTTACCAGGTGATAAACTTGATATGATAAAGTATGATTCGAAATTTTCACTGAATTTGATATTTTAGTTTGTTAGAAAAGTAAAAGAGTTCAAAAAATAACAAAGAAGATGGCTCCAGGTAAAAATATGATAGAGAGAAGTAGACTTCTGAGAAAGCAATTAAAAAGAAAGGATGAAACAACAATATCTGACTACTGAAAAGAAAAGAAATGGAATGGGCCATTTCAACAAGAAAAATGAAATCCATTATTAATAAAAATTCATTACAAGAGAATTGACATAGTAAAGAAGTGAACTAATAAACTAGTCAATTACGTCTCAGGCTGGGGTCTATCTTTATAAGAACACAGAAATTTGCATAAAAAACTGTTATGATGGACCTACCTACTCTAACTTAATGAACTCTTCCTCTTTAGAAATCTTCCACTTTATAACTCTTCCTGTTTATAAGTCTGGGAAAGCTGGGATCGACAGTTCTACTCGCTGTTAGTACTACTATTACTACATGTATGGGGATTTCAACTTGGGGCAGTGGATAGGCAGTCAGACTTCAAAATTGTAATAAGCGAGTTCGAATCTTAGTCGTTCCGTTTGCGTTCATATTTCGAATAATACTCTTGGGAAATGTATAAAACCACACATCCCTCTAGCTATGGGTTGAATAGTGCATATTGGGTTATTCAAAAACTAAGTGTGAACAAAAAATAACGTTTACCAAAAATGATTGTTATCGAGATTAAATGACCTAATAGGTTGATATTATATTTACTTGGTCGAGCACCAACCCAAGTTAGACACAAGGCCATTTTTATGTGCTCATTATAACCCTTGGCTTTTATAATCAGTGTTGCCCTTCACCTAGATGAATTACTCTCCCGAGTTAACGAGCCTCATCTGCCCGAGACAGCTGAAAGTGAATGTTGTAGTTTTTGACTAGGATTTGAATTCGTGTAATACGATTCCAGGGACCGAGATTTTTCCACTGCTCTAACCTAACAATAGGTTGATATGCCGTAAAACAAAAACAAACAAACAAACTGCATGTATGTTTATGCTTGGCACGTTAATATAAGTGTTCCACCAAATTTCTCGTAATACGTGTCTGGTATTGACCAGTAAACCCTACAACTTCTCCATAACAAAACCTAAACATTTTCATTTGCTACGTTGGATGGTGAGATAACTTTAAATGCAAGACATGTTACCTATCTTGGATTTCCTAAGTTAAAAATTGTTCTCTAACCGACATAAAGCCTATGGCAGTACACAAAGATTTGAACTAACAAATAACGAGGAGATATAGATACACGAACATAGACATACAGAACACAAACGTTAACTCATGCTTACACTCACATAAATGTATACAAACACACATACATACACTTATAAATACATGCCTACTAACAGACAGTATCCTTGAGAAGGTTATGAATCCCCACTTTCGTATTATTTCATACCTCGTCCCCGAATGTATCAGAGGGGATTGCAAATGACATTGTTATGATGACTAAACCTAAATTGTATTGTTATGGTCACTAAACTTGTGCATTCATCACTTGAAAGTTTCATCTCTCTGTTTCAGATATTGATGGTGTGAGACTCTAAGAAGGGAAAACTTGAGAAGGATAGGAAACATATAATTTTAGACTGGAATGGGGATAGACTGGTCCCAGAGAAAGTCACCATACTCTGATAGTGACCAGTGTAATAGCAGACCGATATAAATGTCATGAACATGCTTCAAAAGCAGAGGTGCGTCATTGATTTCCTTCGTGCAGAAAAAATTGAAGCGATCAATATCCACCGGAGTCTGTTAAAAGTTTACGAAGCCAATGCATTCGAGGTCAGCATAATTAGGAAGAGAGTTCGTCGATTTCAGAGTGGCAGCAGAGATGTGAGTAACAAAGTACGCTTCGGACGCGAAAATTTACCGCCTCATTCATCACTGGCAAAAGTACAATGAGAATGGTGTTGACTATCTATAAAAATAAACTTTGGAACAAAAAAGATTGTTCGTTTTAATGGTATCACTCCCGTCTTTGTAGCTCGTTAACTTTTTAAAAATAACGTTAAAAAATAGATGGCATTACTTTTAGAACAACCCCCGTACATTTAGAGTTATGCATCTTTTTGTATCTAAATTTATACAAAATATTAAATGTTTATTGCGATATATTTTCATAATTGATCATTTTTAATTCTTGCAATTTTGCATACTTTTTATTATATTTTTTGTTTATTTTATTGTTTATTTTGTTTTGTTTTTCTGCCTATTTCACCGTGGAGTGATCTGTGTTGAATCTAACTTTAATTATTTTTCAAGGAAATATAATACCCATCTTCGGTAACAATCGATCTTTGCCACCTGTAACTTAGACAGAAACCCCCATTCCCTTCTGAGATCAATAACACAGAGTTAGCAGAGGATTTGAGTGAAAAATCAACCCAAGAAACACAAACGGCTTAAACGATATTTGTTTGGGAAGCAGGGGCTGTGCTACTCTTACTCACTAACAGATAATCCAGGAGTGTTCATAGAGAAGGAATGTCCACTAAGTGCGCACTTTACTCTAGAAATATGTTCCCCAACATTCTATTGTAGAGCGAAATTAGTGTAAACTGAACTTGTTTTTACAATATTAGCCATGAAAACGTTTCAACTCAGTACAAAAGTAAATCTGAAAAAAGTAAATAAACTGTACAAACCGTGCATTACCGAAAAAATCAAAACTAATGGAACAACAAAAATACTGTTTTACTTACCATTCTTAATGTTAATCTTCTGTATTTGGACTAATACACTTGGTAAGGCATGAATCCCCACATTCCCTTCAGCTATAGGTTAAATAGTGTATATTGTGTTGTTGAAAAAAACTACGCGTGGATAAAAAGAACATTTCTCCAAATTGATCGTTATTGGCATTAAATGACCTGAAAAATGTTGATGTACCGTAAAACACAAACAACCAACTAAGTAGTTAGCTTAGTCTTTGTAAAGCACTAGTAATAATAATAACTGATGTGAATCTAATGTGTAGATCTGAGGAGATGCAACACCAGTTCTGACTGGAAAGTGCAGAATGATAATAGCGACAATGATTATGGAGTGTTGAAGGTTATTATCACTCAACATCCCGGAAACACCATCAAGTTAGGAGTCATAAGCTCTGCTGACGACTAGTGTGATCAATTGTTACACCAGGGAAAACTTAAGGAGGTTATGAAACATATAATTTTAGACTGGAATTGGGATATACTGGTCCCAGAGAAAGTCAATGGCCACCAGACTCTGATAGTGACCAGTGTAATAACAAACATAATGATACAAATCTGATATCTGTTTTTGAAAGAGATTACAAAGAATTAGAACTAAAGGAAATATTATTATCGTACAGATTTCTGCTCTCGTAAAAATTGAAAGTAATTAAGATGTCTGAACAATCTAAAAATCAGAATCAGAGTGAAGTGTGTTTCTATAAATAATAGTTCATCATTGACTAGGACAACTGAAATACTGAGGGGAGCATTGAACCCTAGGAACCAATTTTAGCAGACAATAAGATGGATTTGCTAAAGAAAGAAAAAAGGAATAATTTTCGAAGGAATTTAGAAATGGAAATCACCATGATATCAATATTTATTGAGACTCTATTTTCTAAGGACCTGGAAAAAAAAATGCAAAGGATAAAATGGTGCAACTACAGCACACACATTCTAAAAAATGCCAGGATACTGAGAAAAGTTTTTGTTGTTGTTTTTATTTGTTTTTTGTTCGTTCCTTCGTTTGTTTGTTTGTTTTTGTTGTGTTTTTTTTTGTTTTTTTTAACTGAGTATCAACTTTTGATTTTTTATAAACTTCTTTCATTTTTCAACCAGTTCTTTGAATTTAACCCACATCAGGGATAAATAAACGGATTCATTACCTTTTTCAATGTTATTAACCAGAACGGGAACGAAACAGAACGACTGGGATTCGAACCTGTTTACCACGATTCTAAATTTAGCTCTTGTCTAGTGCTAACAGTTTGTTTAACAGATATAGAACAAAATTAAAATTGCACCTCGAAGTCTATGACTGAAATAGAAATTGAGTACTGGAATTACAGAGGGGACTTACTACCATAAGTCATCAAGATAAGCCACGAGTCATGGCGTAAAACCCCTGATAGCATTTCCAATAAGAATAAAAACCTACTACTACTACTACAACTACTACTACTACTAATAATAATAATAATAATAGTACTGATACTACTACTAATGATAATTATTATTATTATCATTATTATTTTTATAAAGTACTAGTCATCAAGATAAGCCACTAGTCATGGCGTAAACCCTGATAGAGTTTACAATGAGAATAGAAACCTACTATTACTACAACTAATAATAATAATAAAAAAAAAATAAAAAAAAATAATAATGATTATTATTATTAAGTACTATACCACGAAATATGAACCCAGGAAGATAAACGGTAAAATAGAAAAAAAATCTATTTATACATATATGTACACATACATTCTAGGGATATACAACTCTGTTCAAAAGTTTTGCAACACTGCGTAAAAGATTATAGGTCCAGATAACTTTAAAGCTGTTCCAACAATTGAACTTGAAGTTGTCTTACAAAGATCTTGGACTTCTATTTGATCTGACTAGTTAAATCACTAATTGAGTCTCTGCCAAAGCGGATAAAACTTGTTCTTAAAAATACCAAAAAGGTACATAAACTATAGAATTTAACATCAAAACTTAACATACATAATAGTATTTTTTTTTCTTTGAAATACTTTGAATTGTTATTTTTAAATGCTAAAGCAAAAATAGTTGTGTTTTTTCGAAATCCTTGGGACGAGGCTTGATAATTTGTACAAGTATTTTTCGGACTGCTGTCCTCATCCATGTTATTGTGGTCTTCACAATCCTTGGG
>JAYKTE010345411.1:0-11001 GCA_036873565.1 Xipholeptos notoides | reverse complement strand
GTGAAATTTAAAAAAATACATAAGGCATAAAGTTAAAAATATATATTTTTTTTATCTATTGTTGTCGAAGTAGAATGGAGTGTTTTTCTTTCGTTTTCCCAAAAGCCAAACTGTTATCTCGGCTTCTGAAATCTATTCTTACTTTTCTTTTCACATAAACTTACTCTTTTGAACAAATGAATACATATCTGAGTGTAGTTGTGATACATCTATTCTGTTAAATGTATCATTTGTGCTTTCATAATTATTTGTTCTGAAACTTATCTTTAAATAAAGTTTGTTTTGAAAACTTTATTTGTAAATTGTATAGATCATTTTCATGATTTCTTGTTGTAGGATAGAGCGTTAGTTTGTGATTTTTTCAGTCAATTACATTTCCAATATACTTTTGCGTGTCCCCCTATGTTCATCAATCGTTTTTTAAGCGATTTCGATGTCAAACTGACATTACTTGTTGGGGTTTCTTTGCAATTTATTTTGTCTATTTCACAATTTATAACACTTGATTATCTTAATCTGCTATATTGATTTGTTTTCCCTATTTCATTCGATGAAGAAAATGTTACTCTTATATCTAAAAGTTGTAAAACTATTTTGATTACTTTCACAAAAGAAGGTGAAATCATAATTACCTTACCATTTTAAACTAATTAGTAAAACAGAAGAGTAATGATCAAATTCAAATATATAAGTGTCTGTATATTTTTGTGTACATTTGGTCATGCACTTCCGTGTCGCGGTTGTATGTCTGCTGTCATTGTCATAGCGTTAATCAAAAGTCCTCCATTTACAATGATGTGAGCTGGACACTCCCTAATGACTATAGCAATAAAAAACGACGGCAAGTTAACTGATAGTTCAGTGGTTAGAAATTTGGACTAATATCAATTCGATCCAGTTTCGATCCTGACTAGAATACGAGTGGTTTTTTTTGCAGCTGTACTGACGGGCCGCAGACGGCAAAACAGGCCTGTATAGAAATTTCCCCGAAATATCATATATATATATGAAATATAATTGACTATCAACATAACACGTAACGTAAACACCTGTTTGCTAACTCAGAGAAGTCTGGTTTTTGAACATGAATAAATTATAACATAGAGGTGTTCTTTTTACTTGGCTAACGAATGTTTAGAAGTTGAAATAGCTATTCAAATTATTAGGCAATTTTTGCGTTTTTTGTGTTTTCATTTTTGATACATACACCCATATTTAGAATGAGTTGGGGATTGCATACAAGTAACAAAGGGTGATCAAAATGGGATTTTTAAACTTACTAATCAACTATGTTTTCTTATTATCTTCCATTGCTTGACTTGATCCGTGCCGTCTTTTTGTTTCATAGCATCTTAACTTTTAAATTGGTTATCAATTAAATCAATTAGTTGTATTTTAACGTTTTTAGTTTAGTCATAATGTATTGTGATAGATTGTAAAACATCCATGCTGACATTTTTTTCATGAAAAATAATTCGTGGAAAGTGCTGGATGTGTGGTCATGTTTTTTTCTAGATGGACAGTTCGTAGACAAATCAGTTTTGTTATAGAATTTTTCATTGAGAAATAAATGATGGCAACTAATTCCATTGAAATATTTATTATGTAAATACAATTTATCAAAATGTAGAGTTGCATGAGATTTTAAAACTTGCATTTTGGTCTCAAAATTGGAAGGAACCTTAAAGCTGAGCCATACATTACAGTTGTATTTTTACTTAATGCCTAGGATACAGGAGCTGTTTAACATTATGTCATGGATACAATTTGAGAGTCCTTTTTCTTTTAAACAAGTGCAAAAGTGTATTTAAAATTTCCTCGGCTTTGCGAAATTCTGCTTCCCCCTATAGATATTTACACGCAAAACTATTCTGTAACAGCCGTAATTTAAGAAATAATGTGATATAATGAAAAAAAACAACAAAAAGCTTGAGCAAAAAGACATAATGTAAATAAGAAAAGGCGGGAAAAAAACAAGAAAAAATAGGAGAAAGCTACGAGAAAATCAAATGATTAGAAATAACGAAATTACAAGTGTGTATCATGAAAAGAAAGAAGAAACCTTATAAGCACGTATCGTTTTTTTACATTCGGTTATAAACATACAAGAACACATATACACCTACATACTAATGACATACACGCACAAACGTACACACACACACACACACACACACACACACACAAACACAAAAGACTTTACCACATTATTATTTCTTTTTTTGCTTCTTTCAAAGTGTTCATCACAGAGATTGTTCAAGAAAGAGGTTCTGTTCGGGAGAGTAATTGTTTTTAATGAAATTAAAACGAGATAAATACATGGGTAATTAATTGAGGTACAAACCCTTCAAGATTTTCTCTTTTTTTTCCTTTGCCAATTATTTCTTTTATTCAATTTCTTTTCTTTTTACTGTAAAAGGAGTTTTTTTTCTTTTAATGGCTGAATAAAAGACTCCTACTAAAAAATAAATGAAACCATAATAGAAACGCTTTAAAAAAGGAAAGATTATACTTTGTAATTGCCTTGAATCTTTATTTTTTCTTTCTGTATTTTTGTTCTGCGTTCTTTAATTTAAGGAAAAAATGTTTATACGTTACCAAGAATTAATGGCCATTCTAAGATGTTCACTAATAAACGAAGAAAACTTATATCTTACCTTTTATTTTTCCAGGAAAATGTATTTTCTTAAAAGGATGATAGTTGAGAAACACATTCAGAAAATATATTATAATTATTTACTCTTTAAAGCATTAAAATAACTTTTATTTACTAAAACTCCATTAGTCAACAGCAAAAAATTATTACCATTTTAAGTAATAAACAAAATAGTATATCAAACTTGCTATAACTTTAATGTTGCTATCAAAATATTTATGGTCGATTTTTTTCTGACTGAACAGGTATAATTTGACTTGTTCAGAAGTTGTTATGCTTTAGCATATTTAGTAAATGTTCGCAGGAATCTAGTTATTATTCTTGTCTGTGAACTGCTACTTTGATATATTTTATTTTTTATCTAGAAAAACGTTTTTAATGTCAAGTTTATAAAACCTTTGATTAACTACTAACGAATGATAGTTTTTAACGACTGTTACTCCATTTTGTCTTCTCACAAATTATCTATTTCCGACAACTGCTTGCTTTGAGGTTAAACAGGTGTTTGACAGATGGCTTAGAAAAATATCCAATATTAAAATATCATATAAAATCAAATATTTTCATTGAAAACAGGTTTTATCAAATATTTCTACATAAGATCGATATTAATAGACAAATTTGATTTATTTGCTGAATCTATCCTCTATCTATTTGATTACATACGATGATATTTTTTACATATCGAATTTGATATATATACTTATATAATCAACAAACTTCATTGATAATAAAATCATTTAATCATTCGAATGCTAATATATATCATTGAAATTTATAAGATCTATTGATTATAAGTATCATTAGTTATATTATAAAATCTAATATATATTCAAGTAAAATGTATAACCAATAAGTGTAGAAAACCTGTAGTGTTTAATTATAAACAATCATTATTTATAGTTACACTGTCAAACTGTAGTTTCATATAAAATAATGTAAAAAAAAATAAAAATGGTGACAAATATCTTTCGTAGGATTGTCAAGCCAAAAATAAGAAATAATTGGGCTTCGCAGTTTAATCTATAAAGAGGTTAGGGTCCTAAAATTCGTTTCGTAAGTGTAATCTTGGTTATGCTCCACTGATGATTTCTAATAAATCTAAATTGAAACTATCAAAATAATTTTTAACGTTATTTATAAATAAAATACGGTTTATTCAATTATACTACCCTCGGAATAGTAACTACTATCAAGACCCAATTTCTTGTATATTCATTTTAGAGTTGTAATGAATATACTTTTTGCTTATAATTTAAACTTAGGTTGCCACAAAGACAGTGATATACACTTGTAAATGAGAATCAGTTCTATAGAAATCTTATATTACTGCATCCATTTAAAATTGTTTCATTTATTTTCCTATGTTTATGTTAAATAGATTAAAGGATTGAATTGAATTTTAGTGCAGAATTATATGTGTTTTTTTGAAAATTGAAATGTAAATTTCGTTAATAAGCAGACTAAAAAAAATAAAAAGGTGCAAAAAGATTGCGTTCATAAAGATTTAAAAATATATATATTGATTAAAGACACAGTTTTCCAAACGGTAATTGTTTATACGTGATACGTGCTCAATTTAAATTTATAGTGTGTGTCCTAGCGTTTTGATTGTAACTCTGTTTTCCGAAAGTGCTTGAAATGTCATATTACTGGTGAATTTTTTCTATGTTCTGCAAAAAAAGAGATTCTACGTTCTATTGTACGAACGCTCTTAAAAAAACTAGAATCAAGTATCTAGAATAGACTCAGATACTTTTTTTGAAAGGTTCGTAAAGATCGGATAGTTAATACAATGGTCTTTGGGCAAAGGAAAGTTAATTAATAACTAATGTGCAGAGTCGTATTAAAGATATCAAACGTTGAATTATGGTTATCACACTCTGATTTCATGTAATGTTTTTCTTTTTATAATAATGTTCTTATTTTCTAAATATTCTTATTATTTACCTTTTATATTCATTAATCAAATTTTAAATCATCTTTAATTTTTTGTCAAATAATGTCGGTTATCAATGCATTCAGAACAATTATATTCTTCTTCCAGGTTTGGTTGATTCAATCATTAAACATTCTTCGAACGAAATTGAATAAACATCAAATTCAATACAACCTTCTAAAGAATTTTCTTTAGTTATAAATGCTTGTAAACATTTGATCCTTGATTGATATGATATTCATCTGTACTAGAATGAAATAAATCTTAAAATGTAAACCTACGACAAGATCAGTGCCTCGTTCATTTTAATGTGATTCACTCTATTGTTGTATTATTACATAACGCAAATAATTTGATGATATCTAAAATGATAAACCGAATAATTTAAATAATGAATCTAGCTCTTCAATCTGGGATGCGTAACACGAAGTAAGGTGTTAAATTTAATTAGCTTATCGAACAGTTAGTAATTAGTTGATTAAATCGATGGAATTATTAAATAGTAGAAATCAATTGTTCTGTCTTTTAAACCTAAGTTAAAAGAGTAACGGGTGGATGGACTTTTGGGCTAAGTGCAAACTGCAGTCAACTTGATCACGAATTCAAAACAGTGAAAGGAAAGGAGAAGTGTTCAAGAGAATAATTAGATGATTATTGATTTGTTATAAATGAAAGAAAGAGGAACACAAAGGATGAACAAACTAAATCATACTTTGTTATATTGATGAAGACTTGGCTTTCTTGAGAAGTGTAATGTCAAAAGCCATAGCGTAGTGTCATTGGCTCGGAGTATGAACTAGCACGGTACCCTTTCTACCTGTTAATCTGAGTTTTGAAGTGCATACATATGAAATTATATAACCTACAGCGATAACAGTTTTGCAATTATCAATTTACTTTACTAAATGTGATCTATTTGTAGTTTAATGAAATTATAAAAATGGCACCTGTCATAAAATGCCTGTAATACTTGATATCTTGTTTGAGATAATGAACCCAATTCATCATCATCATCATCATCGTCATCATCATCATCGTCGTCATCGTCGTCGTCATCGTCGTCGTCGTCGTCATCATCATCATCATCATCATCATATTCACTACCATCGCCATCATTATTGACAACAACATAATTAGTGCTATAATCTTATTTTAGGTAATATCATTTTTAATGTTTATTTTTTTATGTTATTATTAATTTAATAATTAACAGGGTGTGGATATTCTAAAATCTATTGATCAAAAGCTTGCTTCACTTGATTGCTATCACTTACCTAGAAGCAGCCAGTTAATTGAATTAGATCCACTAATTAATTTGTCCTTAATAAGTGGTTAAAAGTAAGAAACCAAATATTAACAAATACTAGTCAGAATAGAATCAGTTAATATTGCGGATCCAGGAATCAGAATTCAAACGTTCAAATGCAGATTACCCTGTTAAGTTCGCTTTTGAAAATTCACAAGTGGATGTATTGGCTACGCATTTGATAATTTCAATATTCAAGCCCCTGAAGTGATGGATTGGGAAAACATTTACTCAATTCGAAACTGAAAATAAAGTCCGCTTATCATTTTTATTCCAAAGCAAAAATAATCATTACAATATTCAAAGTTTGATTAATAAATACCTATATTTACAATACATATTCAAACAAACGCACTGTGTGCAACACACACACAATGAAAGGCAAAGACACGCACACGCACATACATACAGGCGCACAGACATAGACACGCATGAATAACTATATAAACCAGCATCAAGATATATGTAAAATAATTTGAACAAAATGGTAACGGCTATTCAGCATTGTATCATTTTTTTTCTCTCTCTCTTCTCTTCCAAAATGTAATCAATGGCCATAACATATTAAAAAACCATAGGGACACTCATGTAAGATTATGAGGCATAAAATACAATATTTGATAAATTTAGAAAAAGAATAAACTAAATATATTATCACCCGATCTTGTTTCTAGGGATTTATTCAGCTTTCCCAACAAACACCAAACGCAAAATGCTTTAAATTGAGAAAGATGAATGAATTCTGTGAGACATTTTCGGGTGATAATATATTTAGTTTATTTTCCCTGGAAATATATCAGATAATTTCTCGTATCCGACAAGAAATGTATCTAGACAGATACATATATTATGCATATTTGTCTAAAAACATGTGAAATGTTTAAATTCCTTTTATTGTTTTAATTTTATCAGTCTGGGATACATGCTTTTAGAATCTGTTGCAACGACTAATATTTCATTTCATTAGCTCTGATTTTGACCTCACAAACTGTTCTTAGCCGATTATCGTAATTTGCTCTTAGATAAACTAATAAAGAGAATATTTAAATGAAATAGACACAATTCATTATAGATACACATAGACAGACACACTCATATATGTATATTATGATGGACCATATCCTCGTTAAAAGGACGATTGATGTGTTCTGAGCCTTGCCAAGTGAATACTGTCTTAGACTGAACTCTCATTAAATGAGATTAAGCATCCAGCGGCCAAATAGATAATTATTTAAGAGGTGAATGCCAGTCTATTTCAGTTTAATGAATATCTCTTATTGAACATTTCTTGACAGAGGGGGGGGGGATTGAATCGGTTGACCCGTCTCTGCCAGACATATTCCATTTAGAAATAGGCCAGAATTATTTGTCTGACACTAAAATATATTACTTAGTATGTGTACTTAATTACACCTATCGTACCTTTACAGGGTCGATTACAAAAATGCCACAGATATTAAAAAGGAAACACTTTTGATTAATATGGGATGTGTTGTACTTCAAAGTAAGGCATTTTGGGTCATATTTTTATGACAAAAACAGTGTTTTTACATACATTGTTTGGCCTCTTTCAAAGTAAAGGAAAAATTAAAAACTAAACTCAAGATATCATCTTACCTTTCTCTCTTCATTTTTTTATTTTCTGGATTTTTTTGGCTATTTCTTTTTTGCTTACGAACAAATACACTCCTAATCAAAATTCAAGACCACTTAAAATCTTTAAAAAGAACCCATTTTTAACGATAGATTTTAAACCCCCCTCACTTAAATTGTACAAAAAGTGTATGAAAAGTGTATGAAACCATTCAATAATCAAATTTAATAATAAATTCTACCTCCAATGCTTTTGATGACTTCTTTCGGGCATGCTAGAAATAAACGTTTTCAAATAGGTTCGAGGTATGTTCTCCATCTTATGAAGATGGCTTCACACATTTTATTTTTTGTGAAATATAGTTTGCCATTTCGATAAAAAATATGTTGTCAGCCATCCCAAATATTTTCAATTGGGTTCAAGTCCAGTGAGCATGCAGGATATACACAAGAAATGGAACCCATTTTCTTGTAGAAAGGTCAAGATCCATTTTGCTGCTTGGGTTGTAGCATTATCCTATTGAAATAACCATCAATCCTCACAAACGATGACCCTCGGTCATCAAAGATGCTTTTTGTAGTTTGCTAACATAACAAGCCATTTTCTGACGACCCAGCACCACCTGGAGCTCCATCATCCCTCTGTAAAAAAAAGCACCCCATATCATTAGAGACCCTCCACCACTATGACTTGTAGAGAAAATTTGAGTTGGCATATTTTCGCTATGCCATTATGCTGGAAGCCATCAGTAACATCTAGATTGGATCTTTTCTCATCAGAAAACATGACTTTGTTCCATTTCTCAACGTCCCATGTTTGGTATTCATGACCAAGCCTTAAGCAGTCCACCCTGTAACATGGAAGAACATGAGGAATTTGTTTAAGCTTTTTATCTATCATGCCCTTTCTATCCTTAAAAAAGGTTATTTTTAAAGATTTTTAAGTGGTCTTAAATTTTTGATCAGGAGTGTATATTTGTGAAGGGTAACTCTTAAGAAAAAATAGCCAAAAATTTCAGCTTTTTCGTTTACCAAATCTAACTGACCACATGCCCACTGTTATCAGTTTTATCCTAATTCGCTAATACTGGCTTCTTTTGTCATTTACTAAAAATTCTTCAAGTGTTATCAATATCATTTATTCTAAGAATTTTATGTAAATTCTGTTTCAATAATACACATCCTTACAAAATATTAGCAGAGCAATTTTCTTATTAGTTTAAAATTTAATCGTCAGGCTAAGAAAAATAATTTCAAATTGAAACAAATTCTAAATCTACGTCTCCTTCAATTAATGCTACATCTTTTACAAAATACTTTTCTAAATCAGAATTCATATTCATTAAACTAAATTAGGATTATTTTTGTACCGTCTAAAAATGTTAGACTATATGATGTGGCATACATTTTTAGTTTAACAAAAATGCCAATACCCACGTCATGCTCTGGCTACTGAACACTAAACACTGAAAAGAAATTGCGACAAGGCTTGATTTAGTTACCCATACAGCAGATTGTCCCGCTATCCTACAATTGGAAACATTGCTTCCCTCGTCGTTCCCGTTTTTGAACCGTGTAACATGCTGTGCAATAAATTCACCATCTCTTTAAATCAACTAGCTTTTCACTGGGATAGAGTCAAAAACTGACCCATGGTTTGTGTCTTAATAAGATATTAACACTTTTGCCAGGTATGTATGCTTAGACGAGAAAATCTATTTATGGAGAAATAAATTCAGGAAATGTGTGGGCCCATTGCATAAAATACGCTCCACTTTTACAATGGCGTTTGTTTTATGTCCCAGGATTCCCAGGATGATGGTAAGGTTTACGCTTTTTTGACGACCGTTCTTAACATGTTTTATTCAGAGTGTACTTTTCAAACACAGCATTATTCAGGGATACATTGATCTCATTTCATATCATAATATTTTATTAACCGTCCTTTCAAAGTGATTTTTTGTAAAATATAAGTTTCATTCATGATATCAGTAATGATTAAAGATAGAATGAAATTATGAGTAGATATATTAATAAGGAAAAGTCGACTTGAACCAGTGGATAGGCAGTCAGAATTCGGAATCGTAATACTAAAGTTTGAAATCCAATCGTTCTGTTTGCGTTCATATTCGGCCTTATACTTTTGGTAAATGTGTGAATCCCCACATTCCCTCCAGCTATTGGTTTAATAGGTCATATTGTGTTATTAAAAAAACTAAATGTGGGCAAAAAAAATGTTTACCAAAAATGGTTGTTCTCGATAATGACCTGAAATGACCTGAAAATGTTGATATGCCGTAAAACACAAACAAACAATAAGATACCTACTAAATTAAATATTCAATAGTAAATAATTCCAAAGTAATAGATAAGTCCGTAGTATTAGAAAACCAATCTAATGGAAGTTCCAGAATATTGGATTCCAGTATTGGATTTTTATCATTCATATGCATTATAATAAGTGAAGTCATCTTTTGATAGATGTAGTTTAGATGTTTAACAAAGTTAAATAGCACTATTTAAAACACGACCCTTTAAAGATAATAAAAATGTTTGATATGTCCCAAAGTACAACAAACCAATAATCTTTAAAGATAAGGTAGAATTTTAAAATAATCTCAAATGTAAATCTCTATCCATTTTAAACCATGGCAAAGATTTTTAGACAAAGTTAATGATTCTTTCTTTTCATTTTAGATAACAGTGAATAGATTTTTTTTCTGGCAACTTTTTGATAACAGGTTAGGGGAACTTTGTTTCCTTTATCCTTTGTTCGTTTTCAAATGAGAAGCGGCCGTTTACATTACGTCTAATCATTATATTTATTTATTTATCATTTATTCGCTTTTTTTAAAAGAAGACTATTGTTTTATTGTATAAATATAACATAATTTTTTGATATGTGAGTGGAGTATTTGCTTTAGTTTTCTTGTTTTAGATATGTTCCTTATCAACAAAACTTGCTACAGAATATTGCCCGAATGATTTTTTTTTTCTAGTTTTTGCTTAATCTTTATTTCTATTTGAATATCAATGTTTTGATTCAACAAAAGTTTCCACTTGGAATAGAGAATCACTATTCTCTTTTTTTTTTTTTTTATCTTGAATACAATTATTTAAGAAAGAAAAACTACATGTGTAATTCCATTCAAAATTTCGATAGAGGTGTTGCAAAATGGGGGATTTTCTAACATAAAAAGAATACTTTTCATTATGTTTATTTGGTTTATTCGAACTATACCGTCATCTTCCTTGTCATCTTCTTAAGATTCTGGTTTTAATAATCACAAATAGTTAATAGGTCGTTAAAGACAATCAAACTAAACTAAACCAAGATTCCGGATCATACATTTTTCTACTTACTTTATTATGAGCATCATACAAATGCTGCGTGTGACAGATGTGATAACTCAATAATAATCACATTGATATCATTAGGAAAATATACATCCTACAGACCAATTCACTTAGGAAGACAGTGATATAATCAGTAAAGTACTGGATCAA
>JAYKTE010345300.1:0-11001 GCA_036873565.1 Xipholeptos notoides | reverse complement strand
ATGTTGGGGCACATGTTGCATTTTGTGGATAGAGGGGAAACGATTCACAGTCTGCAGGCTAAGGGTAGCTGGAACCACGGCACTGGGGAAGGGCCAGGAGGACTCTTGTGGTTGCTCTACCATTTTAAGAGTACCCACTAAGATCAACACTAAAAATCTAAATTCATAGCAAATTCAAACCCTTTACTAAATCAATGGCCAACTTCAGGACTGGTTTGAATTCATAGTATTTGACAATAGGAAACTTTGAATCTTGAAACAAATAGTTTTTGAGTATTAATTTTATTGCAAACTTTTTTGTCCTCATTTGTTGTTTTTCCACTACATTTCGGCTAACTTCACCTCTGATCATCTTCAGGTGATTAACCGTGACCTCGGATAAGATTGCTGAGTCTTGTAACTGTATCCCCATTAATCCCTGCCTTCCATAGTTATCTATTGCACTAAGTTTTGAATTGAAACCACTTTCTTCTGACAATGCTCACCTGGAACTGTAGAGACTCAACAACTCTATAAGCTAAACAACAAAACCCAACAAAAACTACTAAGATGAGGACAAAATGTCTGGAATAAAATTAATATTCAGATTATGAAGCCTCATCCCTCATCTCAAAAATAGAAATAGAATTCGAAATAAATTCATTAGCAATGACTTCAAAGATCAGGTTGTTTAGAACTAACAAACAAGAATGCAGAAGAGATTGTCAATTGTAAAAATGAAAAAAAAGTGAAAAGGGAGAAAAAGACAAAAAAAAGAAATCTTTAAGATAACAATGAAGACAACAATGAAGAGTGTGCACAAAGTGATAGGGGTAGTCACTGATGGGTTTGTGACAGAACCTGTGAAAGGGTGGAAGACACAAATTACCTTTTATTCTTCTTTGAATGAGTGCGACCCCCTGAGGCTGTGGTATTTGATGCCCTAGGGAGATGAAAAATAGAAGGAGAACGTCAATCAACTTTATGCTGTCAGGATTATTTATTGGTTTCAGATGCACAGGAGTTTTTGTTGCTTGTCGAGTGGGGGTGGGGAGGCTGGATGGGTGGAACTTTTTGGTGGATTGCTTCATAGTGTTGTTATCGTTGCCATGAGATAGAAAAAAGTAGGGAGTAGCGAAAAAAAGAGTCACAGATATATCAAGACTCAAAAATAACAAAATAATTCCGTTTATTTTTAAATTGAAAAAAATTGTTTTTAGATTTAAAAAATTATATTTTTTTAAATTTTAAGAGAAAAAACTTTAAATTAATTCAAATAATAAATTTATTTCTTAAAACAAATTCTATCTAAGAACAGGGTATTCCGAAACAACGCCTATCTAAGGACAGGGTATTCCGAAAAAACACCTATGTAACGACAGGGTATTCCGAAACAACACCTATGTAAGGACAGGGTATTTCGAAACGACACCTATCTAAGAACAGGGTATTCCAAAACAACACCTATCTAAGAACAGGGTATTCCAAAACAACACCTATCTAAGAACAGGGTATTCCGAAACAACACCTATCTAAGGACAGGGTATTCCGAAACAATACCTATCTAAGGACAGGGTATTCCGAAATAACACCTATCTAAGGACAGGGTATTCCGAAACAACACCTATGTAAGGACAGAGTATTTCGAAACAACACCTATCTGAGGATCTGAAACAACTCCCATCTAAAAACACTCCCAGCACAGCTGTGTGAATTTTCAAGAAAATTGGCCCAGCCATTTTGGGATCAATAGGGAATGAATTCACACACAGACACAAAGTTCTGTTTATATAAGTTTAGGTTATATTAGATCAAATAAGGTTACTCTCTGGTAATCAGGATTTTAAAAAATTTATGATGCATTCGGGATTAAAAATTGTCTCCATTCTTTTTTGTAGACAAGGATTTTGTAACTCTCCCTTTATCCATTACTAAGAGTCGATGAGTTTATTTTTCTAACAAAGATTAACCTTATTTGATCTAGTAAAAAATAAATGCAGTTTATACAGAATGAGTTATTCAGTTTTATTGTTATATTCACAATATTTTGGCTGATATGCCCTTCAGCCTTCTTTAAGTGTTGCTCGAATAATATATGCGCATGTGTGTATACATATATTTGTGTGAGTGTGTATACATACACAAAGGGTGCAGCTGATATTTGAGGACATGTATTTTAGTATGCTGTGAATGTGGTAATAAAGGCAACCACATCTCTTATTTTATATATCCAAATCTTTTATCTGAATTAAAACAAGGGAAACTCTTTTTTTTATATTTTCATTCATTCATTCCAAGTTATGCAGACAAAGTTGATCATACCTTTCTAATTTTAGTTATTTCTTCTTCTCCAATACAAGAAAAATAAAACCAAAATGATTATCTCTAACCCTCAGCCCCCATAGAGACTTGTTATCGAGTCTCCTGGTTTAAAAAGGTAAGCCCTTCTTGCTGACTATTATGACACAATGTTGGCATAATCGCCAACAGGTGAATCTAATTTTGGATTTTCTTGGATTTCATTTTTCTTATCTGATAGTCGTTTATCTGTTCTCATCAAGAATGCTGGTTGCAATTCAGCAAATATTCCAAAGTCAGTTAGTTATGCAATTGAAAAAAAAAAATGGTGTTAAATATCAAAGTGTATAGAATTGGTAAAATTCTTAAATGGTTTATTTATAAATTTACATCCTGTCTATGTGTGTGACAAAGTGTGTCTCATCAACAGTTATTTACTTGATGCAAGATACAGAATAATTCAGGAAGGAATGTAAAAGAAAACGCTGACATTTAATAAAGAATATTTAAGTGAAGTCAAAACACTTTTTATCTTTTATAAATAAGCATAAGTAATTGAATTGGCTGATCATCAAGGAAGAATACACTGGTATCATTGGAAATGTCAGTCTGTATAATTGGTTAAGTTTCTCTTCATCAATGATTAAGAATTCCAACACTTGTTTTCATTAAGGTTTGACTCGAAAGTTACTAAGCGGACCAGTAAACTCTCATAGGAAAGAAGTTCATTTTGTTTTTTCAATTCACACTGGAAAGAAACAATGTAGATATCAATAAGAGTTGAAATGAATGTATGCAAGATTCAACAGTTCCAAGATCCCTAGAAATTTCTATAAGGGTCAGCTAGTTCATAGGAAAACTCAAAGCAGCTTATGAGATGTGATTGAAATAAGGTTTAATTTTCACAATGTTATTCTAATGGTAGACCTTAACATGAGACAATACTGTTGTTTAGTTAAGATATATGTTATAGCTTGAGCAGGAGTAAAAGGTTTTCAGTCCAATCTTGTGTGTGTATTTATCTGAAAAACAGTCTCTACTTTCCCAATTTTGGTCTAGAGAGTTGAAATTTGATATATGGAACGGTGGAACAAATTTGATTTGGTTTTGAGCTAGAAAGATAGCTACTAAGGGGTTAAAATAATAAAATTGTGTTGTTGCAGGTCTATAGCATCTGCTGTGTGTCTGTGTGTGGGGGGCTCTGTTGGTCAATAGGTTGTCAATATAACCGCAGTTTACTAAAATAATTTTCAGCTTTTAAAAAAACATGACAGTTTTCTTAGGAAGAAAAAAATATCTTGGAATTACAAAAAAACAGATTAAAATGAGCAAAAGGAGCATCAAAGTAACATATACACACACACACACACACATATATATATATATAGTAGATAAGCGTAGACACGAAGTCAACAGCCTTTCGTGACTGTCAGTTTCTTGCCTGTGCGGTCATCAGACAACTGATAACCGCGCAGGCGAGAAACTGACAGTCACCGAAGGCCATTGACACCGTGTCTATGCTTATCTACTACACACACTGTCACTGATATTGAGCACTTTAACAATAAATATAGGCAACTTTACTCTATAGTTTAGTTTAATATATATATATATATATATAGGGAACTGTTATATAACAGTTGGCTGAAAAGTTCATATTGCTGCTAACTATAAAATATTATTTGCTTTAATTTCATTGGTTGTAGTTATGTAAGTGCTTATGGATTAGTATGTATATGCACAAGAAAAGGAAAGTGTCTTTACAAACAAGCCCACCAGGAAAGTTCATAGACTTACCAAAATACTATATTAAGACAAAAGCTTTTATTTTTCAACATTACATGTTATTCAGCCGAAACGTCGCAAAAGAGAGAATATTATGGATGACGAGAATAGTCCTATTAGTACTTTTAGAATTCATCATACCTCTTCTCAAGGCAGCGAAGTTGGAGCAGTGGAAAAAGCTCGATCTCTGGAATCATATTACTCGAGTTCAAATCCGAGTAAAAAATCACTACACTTACTTTCAGCTGTTTCGGGCAGATGAGGCTCGTTAACTCGGGAAAGTAATTCATCTAGGTGAAGGGCAACACTGATTACAAAAGCCCAGGATTATAATTAGACCTTGTGCCTAACTTGGCTTGACTAAGTAAATATAATACCTCATCTCAAGGATTTTCGAAAAATAATTCCATTTTACAGTTTAAACTAAAAAAAAAAAAACCCAAAACATACAGATATTATGAAAGGAAATTAAAATCAATGCTTGCAAGATTTCACAGCTGAGAACACAATGTTTTAAAGTCTATAAACTTTCCAGTTCACTAATGTGTGTGCTTGTGAGTGTGTTAATTTGATTGAATGATATAGACAATTTTTGTATACATATTACCATAAATTATTTGTTGGTTTTCTTGATTTCAAGTTGAAATTAGTTTCTGTCATTCGGATAAACTAAACGATTGTAGTTTTAGATGGAAATTGAAATCAGAACACTCACCAAAAGATTCAAAACAAAATATGGCAATAAAAATTTTCATTAAGCCCAAACTCATGAAGAAATGCCGCCCACACACACTCACCAAAAAACTATGTGCTATTATTGCAAGCTTTGTGAAGAAGAGACTTTTATTCTATGAATCTTTAAAAGTATGGAGATTCATCAGTTCATAACTCGATAAAGAAATAACTTTAAATCATGAAATGTGACAATCACAATAGATTTGGATGGATTAGGTTTGTAGGATTTGTACAAACTGACAGATGAAATCATAGAATGTAAACAGATAATGATGAAAGAGAACTTTTAGGAAAAAGCCAGATTTGAATAATAACCCCACCCCCACATTCCACCTATATTTATTTTGTGTCTTCTCAAGAGACAAACTCTCAGTTTGGAAATCATTGAGATAAATCCAATAACCATCCAAAATATTATTGAATTAAAACTTGGTGTTTAAAAGTGAGAAAAACTATTTCTTTTAATGATAAACATTGTCAAAGATGATTTGACCTTTCTAGAAATGGTATTTTAAAATTTCTAGCTGTAACTGCTTGGTTTTCTATATTGAACATCTAGATCATCAGGATTGGCATCTAATTATGAAAAAAAAACATTAACAATTGTCCACTTAGGGAAGAATCCTTCCTGTTGCATTGTGCTATCAATTGTACCAGCAAAATAATTCATGACTCTTAGCAAATGTCTAAAAAAAGGGCATTTGAAAAGTATTCATATTCCTATTTTAACTCAAGAGCAAGCTTTATAGAAGGGAGTCTATATCCAAGAAAAATCTCTGGAATGTTGTTCTGACCATTTCTTGCAATATTTTTTCAATAAATTAAAACGAAAGATCTTCTGTATGTAGAAATGACAATTATAAGAAACCTTAAAATTATTGTGTTGAATAACTTGGGCTTTACTTTTTGTATTATGCTTATTTCTTTTAATTAAGTATCCTTCATTTAGGTTTCATTCCTGTCTTCATTTATCAAGATTTTAAAATTCTATCTGCTTTGCATGGACCTACATAAATATATTTGAAAAAATGAAAGGTAGCTTGCCTAAAAATTATTGAAAAATTATCTATTGTTAGCTACAGTATATTTTCAAGTAAATGCAGTCTCCTAATGGATATCCTAATGCATGTGAAGGATATGATTATATACTATTTGTATAAGCTTAAAATTTGCATAAGCCAGGAAAATTAGAAACAGCAAAACTGTGAAAAGTGGCAGATGGAGAGAGGGACTACAGTGTTTAAATAGGGTTTATTATTATTTACAGCATTTACACACCTCCAGAATTGTTTCCCCTCGATCACTGTAGATTGAATTCTTCTTCAAATGTATTTTGTACTTGTGTTGGTAACCTATAGAGAATTTCAAATGGAGTGGAATTCATCTTTTTCTTTGTCACTGGACATGAGAGAACATGGCAATATATAAATAGGGGAATAAAATAAGGGTACATATAGGATGTATCAATGGCTTTAATTTTCTCTCTTTCTCTCTCTCTCTCTATATATATATATATATATATTAGAGAGAGAGAGAGAGGGGGGGGGAGAAAGAGAGAAAGAGAGGAAATTGACAATAGGAAAGAAATTTTTTGGAGGATGTTTTATATCTGTCTGTTTATATGCTTCGCCATTAATACGGCAGAAAAAAAATTAAAAAAGGAAAGATGAATAAACAATGTTTACATGTTGGAAGCAACATTTTTTTCTTTTTAGCAATCATGTGACCAACCAACAGTTACCAAACTAATGGGAATTTATTTTAATTCAATGCTCTTTTACGTTTCTATGAGCAAGATTGGATACAATTGAATCTTTCCCGATCTTTATTGTATTGTATTTGAAGATGAAATAAAATAAAAAAATGAAAGTAAAAATTAAGAATAAAGTAAGAAGTGAAAATATAAATAAAAAATTTAAATATGATAAAATGAAAATGAAGATTATATATAGGTTGTTATGAAAACAAAGTGTTATTTAAATTTTTCATTCATTCATCGACCATTACACCCAGTGGTATGTTGGGCCCAACAAAGTCCCTGTCCCTCCACCCCTGCCTGTCCCGAGCCAGCCTAGTCTCCCCAAGAATGCTGCATAGCCTCCCTCTCACTCTCCACCGTCCTCCTCCAAGTATTTAAATTTTTGAGGGTTTAAAATTATTTGTGTTTAAATTAGGTAAAATTTTATTTTTTATAAAATTATTACATATATTGGTTGAGTATATAAAAATAAAGATGAGGACAAAATTGAAATAATCTAAGTATTTTATTTGATTGTTGCTAAAAAGTGATTTTTATGACAAAATCAAATTACAATAAATTGAAAAGATTTGAAAACTAAATATTCAATGAGTAACAAAGGATCAACAGAGAAAGAAAGATCATTGATTTTTGGTGCTAAAACATGGAAGCAATAGATTTAGAATTAAAAGATCAGAAAATCAAGACAAAATTTTCAAACTGATTTCCATTTTGTTTTTCATTCTAAAAAATTGAGGTTTGTTTGTGTTTTACGGTATGTCAACCTTTTTAAGTAATTTAATGCCAATAACAATCATTTTTGATAAACATTCTTTTGTCCACACAGTTCTTTTTTCAAATAATATAGTATGCACTATTTAATCCATAGTTGGAAGAATATTAGCAAAAAAAAATTTTTAAAGTTAATTTAATTTTGGTTGCCATTTGGCAACTAAATATTTTCATTTACTAGCCAAATAAAAAAGTTACTAATCAAACCCATGAAATGAACAAACCAATAAGTCTGAAACTTAGTTACTGGTTAAGAAACTATAATCCATTTCAATTTAAACTTTTTCTTCTGCATAAAAATTTGTAGAATTTCCTTAGACATCTTTTAAACAGCCTAGTTTAAAAAATAAAGTATGTTGTTCTATTTCTGTTTTCTATTTTCTATTAAACCTTTCATTGTTTATATGATTAGACTTCACTTGTTTTTTTTTTTTTATAAAGATTGAAAAGGCATTTTTAACTCACTATTTGAAAGATTGTCGGTGAAAAAAGTCACCAAAATGCGAGTGATTCACTCGCAATATAGAACCCTGCGTAGGTTGTTTTTCTAGATTGTGTAAGGCAGTTGGATCCTCAAAAATATCTAGGTCTTTACTTATGAAAGATTTAACAGTTCTGTTCTTTAAAACATGTTTCTGAATAAAAAAGAACTGTTTTTACTTTAAATATTAACCGATTTCATTATTGATTATGTCTATATTATTAGTGGAAAATAAGTTATTCATAAGCAAGGGCCAAAGCAGATCAATAACAGAAAGTAGTGAGCTTTATAAGTGATTATCAAAAATAAATAACAAACCAAACAATGTGTGTATGTTTATGTGTGTGTGTGTTTGTATTATACCAGGCTAGATATTCAAAAACTGCATCCAATATATATATACACACACACACATGCATGCAGAGGAAAAATGGACTTTTCTAACTTGATATTATTTCTTTGAAATTACATGATTTACACATATAATTTATATATATGGAGGAAGAGAGGGAGGGAAGTTTTGATACAAGTAAAATACTCAATATTTCTGATTGAAAAGCAGAATAACAATCAATAAGAATCAATAAATGAACAAGCAAAATAATCAATAATTCGTTGCAGCCAGTACAAAAGTAAGTAATAATAGTTTCCCCTTCCTTTTTTATGACTATTTTCTAACAATGATTTTGCAAGAGATATTATGTTCTTTTTTTTATAGTCATAAAATGTCAATATGATATCAAGTTGCAAGCACTATAATATGGATCATGACATTAAATTTTAATTTTCTAAAGGAAAAAAAAAAAAATAAATAAATGAAAGAGTTTCTGAAATTAAGGCTTGGCTTACACATGAAAACTTTGTTTGTTTGTGTTTTACGGCATATCAACCATTTTAGGTAATTTAATGCCAAGAACAATCATTTTTGGTAAACGTTTCACATTTAGCTTTTTGAATAACACAGTATGCACTATTTAACCCATAGCTGGAGGGAATATGAGGATTTATACCTTTCCCAACAGTATTAGTACGAATATGAATGCAAATGGAACAATTGGGATTCGAACTCGCGTACTACGATTTTGAGGTCCGACTGCCTACCCATTGGCCCAAATCGACCTCCCCTGAAAACTTTGTAAGTCTTGGTATCTAACTTTATATACATATATAATTCACAAATTATTCTTTTAGAATTTGAAAGTACACCTGAAAATGTTTTGGGATGTACAAATGTGTTGTCAGGCACAGGAATCAAGAAATGGTGTTTTAAATCAATGATGTGTCAGGTCAGACTGAGGCTGGTGTTGATCTAATGCAGGTTGCTTTAGTAACATAACAGAGAAACAATTAATAATGAATAATACAAAGAGAGAGGGGGGAAACAAAAGATATAAAAAAAGAGAGACTGAAAGTGAGGACAGAGCAAGATCTTTCTATTAGGTGGTGTGGTATGTCTGTTTATTCCTTTTCTACATAGACAATTTTCAAACTAAAACATCTCAATATACTTAACTGAAATATTGAATTAATGCGATGAAGATCAAACAATTGAACAAGTGTTTTTAACTGTTGCTTTTTACAAACAACATGTTTAAATTTTACTGCATAGTTAATAACATTTTAAAAATTTTAAGATTCAAATATTATGAAATTGTCCTAAGATAAATAATGAAAATAATTTCTATTGCCTTTTTATAATACAGTATGTATGCTTTTTTCTACCAGCAACAAAGATGAACATATCAAAGATATGATGGCACACTTGAGAAAATTTAAGCATAAATGTGTGCCATGAGGATTTTGTAGTCAACTTAAAAAGAGGATCATGTGGCACACAAACTTAGATTGAACTCACAGGTAAAAGGGCAAATATAACATTTTCAAATTGGTATTCGATAGGTGAGTGGTTAAATGCTTGAACTGTGGAATCATAATACACAAGTTTAAATCCCACTTTTGATTGTTTTGGGTAGATGAGATCCATTAACTAGCAGGAATCTGGAAAACAGATTAAACTCGGTAAACGTCAACTCCGAATCAAAAAAATAGTTAGCCTCGTTTAGTATCCCATCTAGGAGATGCTAAAACTGATCAGGAACCTAGGTATTTTAGGTTAGGGCTTGAGCAGTAGGCTAACAACCAACTCAACTAATTTATTACAGAAACCACGATGATACCTAAAGGTGGGAGTGTGGTCCAATGTTGCACAAGGAACCAAAAGGCATTGTATGATAATATTATTGAAAATGTAAATCCAACAGATCAAGGTTATCTGAATTCAAAATCAAGAGTTTAATGTTCTCTGAATTGGAAAACATACCTAAATAAATGCCTCATAAAAACAAAAATATAAAGCCTACAGGATTAAGTAAAATCTATAAGCCTTCAATTGTTTCATTTTCTTTTGTTGTGCTTTAAGAAAAAGAATTGATCATCTCTAAAACAAACTAAATAGATTATAAATAGTTTGTTTGTTGGACTTGAAATTCTTTTGTTCAAATCTTTCCTCCTTCAATTTTTGGATTTATATTTTGTTGGGGTGACAGCCCTGCAGTGACTGACGATTCACTGTGCCAGCGTGCCATATGTCACTTCCAGTAGCCAGTTCTGACTACGGGGCAGAAGAGAGTTACATCCCACCCTGAGCAGAGTGGAGGTCTGCCTTCTGTGTACTCTATCTGAGCAGAATCACTGCTCAGCAATGTTCCACTTGTATATTTGTTAATACATTTGTTATATTCTCTGATTCCATGTTTGTTTGCTTTGTCATTCTAAAAACCACATCATAACACTTAATTTGACATGTGTTAACCTGAGAAACTCCACACACCTGTTTTTTCGTAACTGATTTTGTCTTGGATCATACTTGTAAGCAGTAACAGACCGATCAGTAGTTTAGTAGAAGCATGCATAAAAAATAACTACAGCATAGGGTAATGTGGGGGTCAGTGGGTTGACATTTGAGCGAACCGCTCCGGGTGACGTTTACTCTTGCAATGCCACAGTCTCAATTATTTATTTTAAACGGGATTGAATGAACAATTATCAAACAAAAAAGGGGGGAAGTCGATTTGGCCCAATGGGTAGGCAGTCGGTCTTCGGAATCGTAGTACGCGAGTCCTTCCGTTTGCGTTCATATTCAGACTAATACCATTGGGAAAGGTATGAATCCCCACTTTCCCTCCAGCTATGG
>JAYKTE010345189.1:0-11001 GCA_036873565.1 Xipholeptos notoides | reverse complement strand
ATATATATATAAATGACCTATGGTTTTTCATTCGTCATGACACTTAATAAGCAAACCTACATTAAGAATCCATTTATTCCAGTTACGACAAAAACCACAACCACATGGGATACATACACATTCTTTAAAGTTAATCCAAACATATTCATTTCAAGAAAAACGAGGCCAAATAAGCCATAAAATCCAAAATAAGACACGATTACAAGCTGCAGAGAATTCAAAAAATGAGGTCAACATTAAGTCAGAAAGTCTACCTTGTCTGATATAATTAGTATATAAAAAAGAAGAAAAACAATCAACCACTTTTTTGGTCGTAACAGAAAATGGGAATCTATTTTCGTGTTAAACGTTTCTTTAAAAGACGGACGCTGTGTGAGTTAAGGCTTCTAACGTCATATTAACCTTTTCACAGCGATGCAAATATGTGCGCCGTGTAATACCGGGTAAATAACCAATTGTTATAAATTATATTTACTATGTTTCTTTCCAATTTACATTACTTTATAATGATGGTGGTTATGATGGCCATGGTGGTGATGATGGCCATGGTGATGATAATTCACCATTAAATGCCCTCCTAAAAAGGTTAATATGCCTTAAAAGAGAATAGCCAAATAAGTTTTATGGCAGTATAAAGCAATCGGCAAACAGATGTCTATATTCTAAAAGTGATATTCGGACTATTTTCCTCATTCGTATTATTTTTTTTTTCACAGTGTTTTGATTGAATCACCCTTCGGCCTTCCTCGGGTATCATAAATTGACTCATATTGTTTTTAGATCAACCTTTTTTATCTATTTTTTTTTAATCAATATGAGTCAATTTAAAACACCTTAAGAAGGCCGAAGGGTGATTCAGTCGTAACGCTGTGAGAAAGAAAATAATATGGATGAAGAAAATTGCCCGAATTTTAGAATTCATCATAGATATCAAGAAATAGATGTCTATATATTTAAGGAATCAGTTTTTTAGTTGACAGAAAATTTAAATAATATTCATCATAATTTTTGTAATCGGTTTACCATTTCTTTTTCATAAAACCCACCAGCATTTCCAGACCTACACCCAAGAAAAGGGGGAAAAAAGATCCTGTTCCTTAGAACAAAGAGAAAAAAACCTTAGTTGTAATAAAAGTTTTATTTTGTTTATTTTTGTGTGTGTATATATATATATATATATATATATATATATAATTTTCTTTATTTTCTTTTCTTTTCGAAAGATTATTTTCACAATAATTCCTATCGTCGTCTTAATTCTGCCTTCTTGTTTACCTTTGCTCCGTTAAAGCTTGTATTTCTTCTTGCTGTTTGCACTTGATGACCTGAATAAATTAACTCCCTTAAATAAATTACATCATCAAACCCAAAATAAAATATATCACTTCCCCAGGGACATTCAATAGATTGCCTTCATTTTCAACAGCGGAAGAGAAATCCATAAAAAACATCCGCGTAAAATAACTACTATTACTACTACCACGGACAATGATACTACTATTACTACTTTTAGCAACAATAATAATAATAAGAAGAAGAATTAATAGTATTAATTATCACTAGAAAAACATGTGAAAATTCCACAGTAGTTGAAATATCAGAAAATAAATTTAACATTCTTAAATTCAATAAAATCCTGAGAAATAGTTCAAAACTGCAAATTAATTGCTTAGACGTTTTTTAGTTTTCATCATAGCTGAAAAAACTTACTGCTTCCTTTCAAGATGGCCCTAGTTTTTAATCATCAAATAAAATTGCCAATTTGAAACCGTAACCTCTTTTGAGAATAGATAGATAGACATTTTGATAGAGTGAAAGATAGGTATAAAGAGAGATATACAGATATATTTATAGCTAGATAGATAGATAGATAGAGCGGTAAATTAATCGGTAGATCGAATGATAGATTAATGATTTGACTCTATGATTCAAATAGAGTTAGTACCCATGTATAATGAAGATGCAGAAAATACATGAAACTGATATTTTTCTGTTGAAAAACAAGTAATGTTTCCATGAATTTGTATTGTTTCTTGTTCTTTCCTCCCACACACTACTATACTTAATTCAGCTGATTGAGGCAAGGAGGTTAACCTATTCTAATCAATATTGGCGGTGTTTGTTGAAAAAGAAAAAAAAAGAAACACTTGATAATACAAATGTCATCTGTCTTCGAGTAAATACCCTTGATTTATTGTTCAGATGCTTTTACAGATAAAGATTAATGTCCCAAACATTAGGTTGAAAACTTTGTCAGAGCCATACCATAGTCTCTGGCAGACGGCCATCATCGGCACAACAACTGATTATACAGCCCCACACTCCTACTCAGTTGGCACCTCCCAAACTCACCTAAGCTTTTGTTCCTAAGACATTTAACTTGGAAAATAACCTAATAACCTGAACCCAACATATCATTTCATGGAACCTTTTCAAAATTTGAGAAATGTGGATTAGCAATCTGGATTGACTTATTTGCTTGATTATCAGTGTTGTTATTGTTGGAATGAAAGAAGTGATTAGGAATTTGGAATAATTCCTCTGACATTCATTTTTAAGCAATAAATTATTCTAAATTGTTAAAATGTCCAGAAAAAAGTATTAATTCAGCTAGACTGAAGAAATCTATTAGCGATTTGACAAATTTCAAAATAGAAAATTTTTCACAGTATTATCATAAACATAAAAACTACATTTTTCTTCTTTAAATTTGATCTGTATCCTATTTTTTTGTTTTTAGTTTAAAACCAAGTGTAAACATCCTAAAATAAACCAAATAACTTAAATAATAATGAATTAAAGAACTGAAATAGGAAAAAAATAATGTTGGTTAATGAAATGAAAATAATCTATTGCAATTAAACTAAGTCATTGGTTTTGTTTCATATTCTGCGAAAGCTCCCCAGTTAAGTCTTTTGTTTGTTTTTGTTTAACGGCATAGCAACCTTTTAGGCCATTTAATGTCGATAACAATGATTTTTTTATAAAAGTTTTTGTAAACTGCCTCTGCACTGCCCTAACTGGACCTCGCCATCAATTAAGCCGTGTTGTCACTGAAAAGAAAATCCCTGAAAAGTGGTTGACGTAATTCTTTAAAAAAAAACATGAAAAATTTCCTTAAATTTCCCCAAGCGAAACTCGGTTGCATTAACTAATTTGTTATTAAAGTCTTAATCCACAAATTGAATGCTGATATTTTGGCTAGCTTTGTCCCAAAACATAACCAATTACAATTCCCCTTTTTATTTGCTGCGACAATATTTACTGTTACTAATTATTATTGATAAATTCTTAAAATGGGTAAATTTTGCCCTTGTGGGGAAAAGTATGACGTTCAAAGGAGTATTAGCATGTGTTTGCCTCCTTCCTTCCAGCCAATGCGTATATCACAGAATAAAAGATCCAGAGCTATCTAGACCTTTGGGTCCGTAGCCTAAGTTGTGCATCAAGATTCCCCTAATTGCCATGAACACAGAATACACAAATTAAACAATGAAAGGTCAATCTAAAATCTAGGTTTGGTAATTGCAGGTTTGCTAGTTGATGCATTAAACATAAACCCTTAAAATAATTCAAAATACATTTCAAAGGAATCCAAACAATCAGAACCCATGGAAATCCAATGATAATTTTTTTAATGATGCATAACAGTTTTTTAAACCTTAAACAATAATAAGTTCTCTTAACAACTTTACCTTTTTTAAATTAAAAAAATTGACAAAGAGAGAATTTGAAACATTAAACTTTAAAACAACTGTATTTTTATCATCAAAACTTGTTCCTCTCTAATTACCTTTTGGGATGATGATTATTATTTATGACCTTCGTACGGACAAAAGATTACTATAAATAATTAAACAAATCATTCGAAATAATTCGAAATAATCGAATTGAATTATTAAAAAAACTAATTGAATTAAAAGAATCAATAAAATAGGAAGTGAATAGTTGACCAACGGTATATCCTTGTTAACACCAGTTGCTGCTTAAGTACATGCCCAAGACTCCATTGCGATGTACCCAGGACAGATATTGAAAATCAATCTTTTATTATTATTGTTATTGTTTATTTGACTGTATTTTCATTATCATATTCTTTGTAAATATTTCTTCCTTTAATTCGATTTAATACTGTTCTGCCGTACCTAGCATCCTTTGCAGGTGGTGGACATATTTTAGTAAGTCAATCCTGAGCTTTGAGGAAATTAATTCACATATGGCTCTGGTCTGAGCGTTCTCGAGATATTTGAGCCAAAAAACACAGACCCGTGTCTCCATCGTGCAAAATAATAACAAAGAAAAACATTGTTGTTTTAAGGTTAAATATTTTTCCTATGATGAATCACAAGTGTAAACATATTCGGTTTCAAATCTTGCGTTATTCTAGCTGATTGAATAAAATACCACAATAAAAGTTATGAAGGCTTTTATTGGAGATTTTTAGGATTTACATAATTTCCAAATCTGGGTCTGTTCACCTTATACTGATGGCCATATTAGCAATGATATCGGGGTTTTTTAAGCGCGAATGAGTTAATAGGTTTTGTGTAACTACTTATTAACTGTGGATAATTTGTGGGGTTTTGTTATGAATAGTAGACATGTATTATAAAGTTGGGTAGACCATAATTTTTAGCAAAAAACATGTGACAGTAGTAGTATTTATAATTTATTTAGTATCTATAATTTATAATTTCAAACTTTTCAGCAATTAGATGTCGAGAAAATCAATTCTTTTAGAATTTCATTTATTTCATAGAAGCATCTTAATAACATGATTTAACACATAGCTTGAGTAATTTATCCTATCGTAGTTGTCAACAGACATCAAAAGCCAGTGTTTCACAGAAGTCATTAGCCGAACGTTCAAATAGTTCTACAATTTTTTGGAGTGTTACGACTTTTTTTTACGAATACATTGAACATAATGCTGAAATGATTTATTTAAATTTTTCTAAGCGCCTGGGCAAAGCTAGACAATACTTCTAGTTTATTCTAAACTTGCATTATAGATATTGAATAACTTAAATCATATCATATTGCTTAACTTCGGTGATCTGACGGGAACCGATGTTTTTAACTGGATTTGACATATTACAGTGTTAATACTGTGCGTGTTATAAGTATTCAATACAAAGCAAAAACAATAACAAAGTGCTATTCTAATGTATTTCTATATAATAAAGATACGAGATTTGTATTTATCGTACAAAAATACATTCGAATAGCACTATGCTTTTGTTTTCGTGTAATAAAAAAATCACCTTTTTGCTTTACATCTGATACTTATTGCACCCACTGAATATAATGGACCACATGGTGTAATATAGACATTTGGGTTCACAGCCTGTATTGTTCACAATAATGAACCAATCAAAAAATTTAGAGTCAGCGCGTTTTATATTTTAAGAAAATTGAGACATTTTAAGGCATAGGGCACAACTAGCTTACAACAGGCCTCTGACAACCTTAGATAGTAACGTTTTAACCATTTGTTTGGCTTTGTTCATGTGCATCAATCTGTAGAAATAAAAATAATTATATTACCATGGACAAAAAAAGTATTTCCTGTGACTCTAACTATGCAGCCTGTCTGATGTTTTAAGTTAGTTAACTTAAGATATAGAGTCTTAACTTTTTATTTGCCGCTTTTTTTCCTTTTTTTTTTTATTAAAAACAACGTTGAACTCCATTTTATTTGGAAATGTTTGTGTTAGGGTTTAAAATTCAAAACACAAGTTTGTAGAGTCTACGTTGTAATAAGAGACACATGCTCGCCTGTGTAAAAATTCGCATCTACAATTTTCTGTCAAAAATGACGGCACTACTACTATGCCTTAAAATGTCCCAAATTCCCTCAAATATAGAACACACTGGCTCTAAATTTGTTGATTGGTTCATAATTGTAAACAATACAGACTACGGACCCAAAAATCTATATTTCTTCATGTGGTTCATTGTATATGTGCTTGAGCTTCTGAATTGTATTACGCTTTCTAATCCAAGTCAACCATATACATTCACATTCTTGCTATTAAAACATTAAAAAGGCATTATTTAAAGTATCATGGCCTGAAAAAGAAATTTTCATGTTACAGGTTTCATGATTCAAAGTGTCTTTTAGAGCTATATCAGCTGTTTCCGACCAACAGAATTCCCTATGACTGAGAATTTAGGAGGCTTATCACCCACCTCTGGACGACACTATTAAAATATTCATGACTTCTATTCAACACAAAAACGCTTTTACTTTCGCCAAATTAATTAGAATTTTCTAGTTTAATTAGCAATATTACCCAGCCCTGCTGCGGGGAGAGGGTGCTTTGATGCTTTATTTTTGCTCGTTTTGATCTATGTTTTTTGTAATTCCAAGATAATATTTTCTTTCTAAGAAACTTCCGTAATTTTTTAAAGACTAGTATGACCATGTCGTTGGGTTGATTTGTCTCTTCTTGTTCATGCCACGGGTCACCAACCGGCTTATTTGTTACGGGATCTGGTTTAATAAGTGGTCACCCATATCAGTACTGAAAAGCCTCGTGGTTGCTTAACGTTTAAAGTTTTTAACTGTATTTGACTAGTTTTAATATATAAACACTATCAATCACTCTAATTCACATTAATAAAAAGCTATCGTAATAATTTGATGTTCATTAAATTTGGGTTACAGTCGCGTTTCTATTACTACCTTACGTCTAGACGGAAATTTATAGAGAAGCAATTCAAGCGGATACCGGTTCCCGTCAGATCACCGAAGTAATGGGTGACCATTTATAAATACCAGCTACCGTATACTGCACCGAGACGTGGAAATACCCAGGTTAGTGTCTGGGAGCGCAGTTAAATAACAGTTAAATAACATGCATCTAGAAGATGGAAAACTCTAAACTAAAACCTAAATTGGGATATACATACGGCTCGAGACCCCATGTGAAATTCATATTCCCTGGAAACACGCCAATGAACTCGTGTGGCTTCAGTGGTTGAGCCTGCTCAACCTGTAAAGGCCAGTATGCCCCCCACACATACACACAATTCAAGCAGGTTTTTTTCTTGAACATAATTGAAATCTATATATTAATCTGCGTGTCCACTGTCAAAAAAAGGCGATTATCATCACACACAATAATTAGAGAGGGACAAATTACCTCCCTTTATATTCGCTCTTCATTTGTTAAAAATCATTAAAACTATTTCCTGTGAAATTTTTTAAATAGTTCTTTACGGTTTCAAGTTGTCTATTTTATTAATAATTTTTTAAAAGTCGTGTTGTTAAAAGGATAATGTAAGGGTTTGAATTTTTTAAAATTAGTTTACATCCCTTTATTAATCACTCTTTTTTTATGGAAACCATTTTATTGTTTGTTTTAAAAATATTCAACTAACATTGAATTTCCACCGGTTTGCTAGTACATCATTATTCCATTTATGCATAGAAGTTATAGACTGTCTTCTCATCTTTATTGATATTAACTCTACAATGTTTCGGTTGATCAACCCTTATTCCTTCTTCAAGGGATAATACTGGGGCAACAGATACAACCATCAAGTTTCTTCAGTTCTGAGTGAGCATTATTTGAGGGTGAGGCTATCAATTCTGGCCAAAGGCAGTAATTACAACTTTAATTACGTCTTTAAAAATAAGGGGCATTATATTTGGAACGATACTCGTAAAACTAAAAGATTTTTCAACAAAATCGAATAAATGTTTCACTCTTGTTATTATCTTTAAAATGCGCATCTTTATTAAAAAGCATTTATTGGCAAATCGTGTACTAGATTACACAGCATTTAAAGCATCCATCTGGTTTTGTGGATAGATTAGATTTTTTTTCTCTATAATCATGAGCCATATTTGAAGTCTGTGAAAAGAAATGAATCCTTCAAATGCAAATAACAAGTTTGCCAATGCAGATTGTTTGATTCGACTGGCAATCGTATCTTTGCCTCAGATGCCAGTGTTTATCTACATTTGGTGAAATGCTTACGCAGGAGTCAACCCCCGCCAAAATTAAACATTATTATTCATGCAAACAACTTCTTGAGAATATTGCTACCATTCTTCTCCTCTGTAGCCATATCACTAATTTTCGGACCATTTATAGCAAACACGGCAGCATCGAGCCAGGAAAAATCAAAACTGGTTAATCAATCAGATGCCTGGATGTTTTTCAGAAACAGATATCTAGCAAACCCAAATAATTCTCTTTTTTTTTGTTAACAGAGCTGAAAAGGGTTTGCCAGAAAAGAACACATTTACTTTCATTATTTTTATATGTGCCTACGTATGTGTGTGCTTGTGTGTCTGGATAAGCATTCGATCTATATATCTAAAAAAAATAAAAGGTGCGTGTGTGAGGGCGAATTTTGTGTACCAGACTCTTCACTTAATTCTTGGTCTACAGTCTTGGAATTAGGCATAAAGAATATTCAGTACTTGGGCAAAATTTTTAATTGGCTTTTAGTTGGAAAAATATCGATTTAGATATATTCTTTTCAATTTTGATAATTTACCATATCTTGGTTATCAACAGATACTGACAACCAGTATTTCACAGAAGTCTTTAGCTGAACATTCAAATAAAAAGCTGGTATTTGAACTTGGTAAATAATGGTAAAATAATTTATTTAAAGTTTTTTTAAGCGCCCGGGCAAAGACGGGCAATACTTCAAGTGTTAAATAAAGTCACTATACAAATACTTAAATTAATAACTAAGTCAAAACAATTGAAACAGTACAGAAAATTATTTTTATAATTATTTTAGTTAATTCTAGTCTGGTTAAGTCTAATGTTATTATATCAATCTAGTCTGGTTAGGTCAATTGTTGGTAAATGTTTTAAACTATAGTGATGAAAGTTAAAGAAGAAATGGAAAAGGCCGAGGTGGGGGAAGTTGCGATCACAGTCTAGTTAAAAGAATTGACAGAGAAGGGGACGCGTGTAAATGGAAAACCATCGGAAATCGTCTGTTAAATGCGTCTGAGCATCGATTGGCTCTTATCCCTGTTCCACGGTAATTTTAAATATACCAGACTCATTCTCGTTTGTTGACCGGTTAAGTGAGGTTCAACTTCGTCCTGATAATGAGTATATGTGCTCATTTGATATATCCAGTATATTTACGAATGTTCCCTTAATTGAAACTATTAATATTATTGCCGATTCTTTATATGGTAGTACCCTGACTCCACCTCCGTTCCCTAGAGATATTTTAGTGAATTGTTAACTATGTGTACAAGTTCAGTGGAGTTTAGTTTTAACAATATTATGCATAGCCGAATAGACGGTGGGTAGTCTTTTGGGCCTCACTTTAGCTGATATTTTTGTAGGTTATTACGAATCGGTTTTGTTTAGCAAAGGTTAAAAACCACCGATATATTGTAGATATGTGGATGACACCTTTGCTACTTTTCCCTCCGAGAGTAAAGCCATTGAGATTTTTAACATGCTCAAATCTGTACACGACACTTTATTGTTTACTATGGAAGTCGAAAAGGAACATCGTTTGCTCTTCTTGGACATCTTGATTGAGCGTGGTAGAGGAGGTTTCACCACCAGTGTCTATGTGACATAACGGGGAGCCCGTGTGCCTTGCGCTGCACATTTCTATGCACTTCTGCGCAGTTTGCACACCTCGATAAATTGGCCGTGTCGTCCAGTGCGATCGCTCTACCCGTTCGTCACAGAGTCCAATTGTGGGCATGCACTGAGGTTGAAATGCATACAGGAAGAAAACAAACAAACAGACGACAGTGGTTAAATGAAACGATGATGTTGGTTTATTTCGTATTGCTGGCTGCACGATCCCTGTGAAATTCAAAATTGATGTCTCAAGTCAAACTGCCAACTGCCTGGTCTTCCTTATATCAACAACAAAACTAATCTCCCTCTCTCTCTCCCTGCTCTATTCCCTTATCACCCTTTTCTTCATCTTTGTCTTCCTCTTCCCTTTCTCCTTTTTCTTCTTCTTTCCTCTTATCTATCCTATCTCTTCTCCTCGTCCTGTGGGTGGTCACCTCCCTCTCTCTCCTTTTCCCTCTGGTCAGTTAGAGGAAATAGAAGGAAGTTTTTATGTTCATTTAATAGCCTTTTGGAGACATGATTCTGTCCTCAGCTAAGACATCAAATTTGAAGGCCTCCCACGACTGATATTCTAAGAAATTAGCCATTTTTACTTTATGAAAAAAATAAATTCATCCTATTCTAGCTTCATTATTAATTAATTAAAAGTTAGTAATGAACGTAGTAACCTGAACTCTGTCTTGTTACATATATATATTATGTTGGATGAAATAATAATACCGGTAAATTAAAAATCATTATAATTTGCGTTTATCTATCTAGCTGACGGGATCATACATACATACATACATACATACATACATACAAAAGAGCTCTAGTCTGGGAGAAGGAAACTTTCACAAAGAGAGTGCAGAAGTCCACCTAGGCCAGTGGATTGACAGTTGGACTTCGGAATCGTAGTACGCGAGTTCAAATCCCAGTCGTTCCGTTTGCGTTCACATTTGGACTAATACTCTTGGGAAAGGTACGAAATGCAATTGTCAGTCCAGTTAATTGTCATAGGCATTAAATGACCTAAAAAGGTTGATATGGATTAAATAGTGCATATTGTGTTTTTCAAAAACTAAATGTTGACCAAAAGAAATAACGTTTATCATAAAATGATTGTTTCCGGTATTGAATGACCTAAAATTGTTGATATGCCGTAAAACACAAATAACCAAAAAAGATGAGAATAAAAATCCGAATAATCTGAATAAAAAACCCGCCTATCCCTAAAATCCCAGTCTTAAAATAGGATTGTAAGCCAAACAACGTTTCTTTTATTGAATGTAGCAACGCATGGAGTCATTTCTTTTTCGCTCTGAGAGTCAGAATATATGAGACCCTCATTTGACTTTTGATCTACGAATCAGTTTGAGAGCCTGGAATCTGGGGGAGGTAAACCTGTTTTTAATATGAAAAACCAACCAGGAAG
>JAYKTE010345078.1:0-11002 GCA_036873565.1 Xipholeptos notoides | reverse complement strand
GGGGTTTGAATGTGTCTCGATTCATTCAAATGTCGGACTCAAGCATATATTCAACCACTACCGTGGTTGAATGATTAAATGCTTTAATTTTAAATATACACTTCCTTCAAAGCTGTTTATTCTTATTTAACTAACAGGAGACAGGCCAGAAGAAAACTCTGAATTTGAAGTATCTATTATTATATTTGGTTTAATTGTAAATGTGAGTTTAAATTGATGCATTGTAGGAAATGTTTACATATAAAATAAATTAACAGAGGGAACTTATTTATCATTAGTCTTGTCTATTGAAATCTGATATAAAGAAAACTTACTAACCATGCTGTATGGAGATAGTCAGTCTTTTGTGTAACATTGAATCACTACCATGATCCAATAAACACAAAAGCTACCAAATGCTGTTGAATCCATCACCTCCATGTTAATTAATCTTCTAAATTTCTATTTTGATATCAAGCACAAATATAGCAAAAGAACTATTCAATAACAACAAATATTTGTGTTTATTTGAAATGAGTTTATAACTCTTTTAATTTTTAATAGAGTGCTCATGAGGTAATGATCCTAGAAGCATCATTAGCCCAAAGTAAGATGGAGGTTTATCATTGGAATGTAATAACATTTTGTAATGTAATCAAAATTTTAGATTTCTAACAGGATATTGTAATTATCTTTCATTAGTATGATGTATTTAATTACTTGTAAAACAAGAATCACACCAGAACAATATAGATTTTCAAAAGCTAAATCTACAAAATCAAAACTCTACTTATGATCTTCATCAAGGAATGCCATTTACCAGATAAATTCAGCTTCACATTTAAATTTGAAAATAATAATTCAATATAAGTTTGACACTTGAAAGTGACAGAAATGTTGACAAACCCAGAAAAGATATCTCAAATTTGCAATAATAATTTTGGCTACAGATGGAAAACTTCAAAAAGAAATAAAAAAAAAAATAAACCTTATGTATATATGGAGATGAAGGGAGATAGGAATGTAGACCCGATATAAGTCTTTACGTCTTACTAGACATAGTTGAGAACTTAGGCTGGGAATAGAAAAGAGACTTAAAAAGTATTGACCTTAATATAGGATTACCATCATCTTGGAAACTGTCTTCTTTTTGGTCAACCTTCTCCACCCTACCTTGCATTTATTTTTCATGTGAAGACGAAGAATAGAATGAATTGTCTTGGATATGGCACAGCCCAAATCCCTAGATTCTTTCTGTTTTCTGAGTTTTTTTTAACCTATTGCTCTGCTATCAATATAAAGAGGGAAAAGGGGTGGGGAAGAAAAAAGAAAAAGTACAAAGAAGAATAAAAATTGTATAAAAAGAACAGCTCCCTTTTCAAGTTAATAAAATCCTTTACTCTGATTGGCTGACTATTTGATACCTTTATTCTCATTGGCCATGTATCTGCTATTTCCAGGCATTCATGCTAACCTTCACTGCATATAGAGTGACAAGAAATTCTCCTAAGCAATCAAGACATCAATACTTTAGACATATTTATTTTTTTTTTTTGTGCATTTTAGCTTCGGGGAAAAACTATTGACTAATACTTTTTTTTCTCTTTCTTTATCATTTTTTAAAGGTGTTTATACCGACTGTCTATATTTCAAGGCAATATCATTCAATTTTAGTCTGGCTATGCTGCTGCCCAAAAAGAATGACTTGCATCTGACATCAAGAAACACCATTACCCCAAAATGTCAGAGGTCAACCAGGAATTTGAGTGGAATCATGAAAAATTGCAAGGTTCAAATGAAGTGACATATGACTGCATTGAATTCAATTCAGTTAGAGTTTCTGGCCACATTTTGTCTCAAAGAGTGCATTTGCCGAATGAAACATGGCATCTTTTGACCTCATCGTAAACCAATGACACTGCTGACAAAACTGGACATTATTATTGTTCATGTCTCTTGTATGGAAACACTTAGTCATTCATCATATGCTCTTTTATTTTTTGTTCTTATACTGTTAAAAATATGCTTTTAGCCCCAAACATACATTCACTTAAGACTTATTTCACTTCATAAGATTGTTTATTTATGTGTGTGTGATTATTTTTTCTAAATTAATGCATTTCTGCACCAATTAAGTCATAGAAATATCAACTAAAATAGTTCCCGTGCCAAAATTGAAATTTTAACACTTTTTTTTCTTCTGTAATGATTTTATTGAAACTTTAGACATAACGTATACCCGATTCTCCTATCATTCCTAATCCACCTCTCAATGCACTTGTACTATGGAAGAATAGTTTTCTGGTAGTTTTTTTATGTTAGCTCTGCAAAGACACACCTGACCAGCTCCTTTAAATATGAAATGGCTGTTGGTTTCATTACATGAACTTTTAACTCCATGAAGATGAACAGAAAGTTAATCAAATAAAAACTATAATTTCACATTAAACATTAGTAAAGTTTTGTTGAAATCAGTTGATAAGGAAGGAATGTATTCCAGCTTTAAATCGAGCCTGGTGCATTAGGTGGCCCATTTTGTATATCTTAAAACCTTTAAATCATATGTTATTAAAAATCAAGCTTAACCCTTTGGACCCTGAAAGGCTGATACATTGTCCCTGGCAACCTAGTGATTAAAACAATACAGCCAATATTTTGGCCCTCTAATAGAATTAAATGGCTCTGATAAGCTAATTTGTAATTTTGCTAAATATGTATCATCTTTTTCGCTAGTTACCGCTTTTTACATCAGGGTCCAAAGGGTTTTTGATAAATTATTATCTTTTATCTTTAAATTGTTACTAAATGGTAGTTATGTTATTTAACATATAACTTGAAAGAATTAGAATATGTATATCTTTTCCAGAGTTAATAGTTTGTATTATTATTTGGGGGGGTGCTGCAAATAATCTTTTTTCCAAAATGTCTTTATTTTTGTTTTTCTAGAAAAATAGAGGTTGCCCATTAAACTCACAACAGAGTACAATAAGGAAATTCAAATATTTCCCAGGGAAATTAGTTTAATTCTTTATATGCCAATAAAAACAAAAGACATGATGCAAACATTAACTTCTCTTGATAATTTTCATAATTATGCACTGCTTTTTGAAATCAATAAATGGCAATCTTTTTGATAACTTATATTATTGGAGCTTTTTCTACTCTACATAATTATTTGTAAATTTTTGTGCTTTCAAGGCAAAATCTGACAGAGATATATATTTGTGTAGGAAAAAAAATCCTGAAATTCCATTACTTATATCTAATTGACCACCAAAATTGGCTTAATCACAAAACAAGAATGTACTCTCTAAATTCAAGGTTTTTTATGAAGTCCAAAGCAGTAGACCACTTTGAAAAATTGGATAATGCTCTTGATTTTCCATCGGGTCATATTATTTAGGTAAGCAAGTAAATTTTAAAGAATTTTAAAGCACAGAATTTGCATCATTTGAAAATGCCAAATTTCCTATTTTGCTTATTTTTATCTCTCCTTTTTTTTCCTTTTTTTTCCTTTTTCATCATCTCTTCTCTTCATTTATCTCTATATTTTTTTCTCTATCCACTTCTTTTCTGTTTTTATTTCTTAGAGCTCCAACTTTCCATTCAAAAATGTATTCTCCTATTTAATCTCATTATATTATCCCCTTTCACTCACTCTTTATCGCTCTTTTACTTTCTTATCTATAACCACTGTCTCCCTCCCACCCTCTCACATTTATTGTAACTCTGCCAAATATAGTTTGCCAAAGGTCAGCCAACTGGTATGAAATATGCATTTTCATTGGCTGAGCTGACTGAGCATTTTCCACCTAAATAGTATTTTAAGACAAGTAAACAATTCAATATCTTAGACATGTCGATTCCAGTCGCAGTCGTTAGAATTCTGCTACGGCTCATTTAACACAAGATAACATGAAAAATCATTGCAGGAAAATAAGAAAGAAATTAAGTGGTGGCACAAACCGTGTTTCTAGAAACACTATATCATGCCATTATACTCAAGTAACCTTAAAATAAGGACTTCTAAAATCCTCAAGGATTTCCAAACTTTATACTTATATTAATTTCTAAACCCTGATATATTTTTAATCCCTAGGAAGTAGTAACATATATGAATTAATGATCTTAACATTGTTTATTGGCATCTCTGTTGGTGGATTTTAAATGGGGGAGCTCCAAATTACTTGACTGGTTACTTTCAATTATAGCATATCAACTTTCTGTTTTTGAAGGCTATTTTCTAATTAAATAAGGAAAATATCCACTTTTTAAAAACATTTTTTGTTCAATTAAGGATAGACATACTACCATAATGTTGTCTTTGTGATTTGTTTTGTGTTTTTGTTTTACATTTAACATCCAATTTGGGTGAAATGTTTTTGTTACATAGAAAATTTATCCAGGAAGTTTATTGTCAGATTTTAATATCTTCAGATTCTTAAAAAATCTATAATATTAAAGTTACCATCAATTTTCTCCTTGATTCTATTTTGGATCTTATCCTGGTGAAGCACAGTCAATCAGACCTGGTCCAAGGGCCAAGCACTGCAAGGGGGTCCGCCTGACTCAGGCCCCTTAGCTGTACATAATAGTGGGCATTTCTCATGGCTGTGTAGACTACCAGGCACTAGTAAGGGCAGATCCGTAACCATGCAAAGATTAAAATTTGGACAAGAAAAACTATCTTCATTAGCAATCAAATTAAATCATGAAAGAAAGAAAGAAAGAAAAAGAAAATAAGAAACTTTATGAATGAATGTAGTAAAAAAATGTTGCTGTTTATTCATTACCTTTGGAAGAGGTTATACTCAATAAGTTCAAACTAGACTGCAAGGCATAGCTTTCAGATCCTTTTTGATTTGCTGCGCCCGTACCCCTTACCTGGCCCAAAACATGCAATAAATCATTTTAATCTTCTAAGAATATCCTGGTGACCAAAAATCTGGCACCTCAGTAGTCTCTAGTACTAGTCAAGTCTCTGTCACTCCCTAAATTTTCATATGATATTTAGAATTTCCAAAGAAAATCAAATTTCTGTCAGTAGCCTAGCATTTTAGTAAGTTAAAATATTGACAAATTATATTGTTTACATCTGTATTTATGCTGATTCAATTCGCATTATGTGATTTCTTAAGTCAAAGTTTTTAATGTCAATAAAGAGGTTTAATGTAAATTCAAGCAAAACATTTTAAAATTTTCTAATCAATATTGTTTTTAAGTTTGTTTGTTTTAAAAGGGGTTTAATACTAACAGTCAATTTATGCCAGTGAGTGCCATAGATCTTACCACATTATTCTTCTAAATCATTGATATAATTTCAGTTGATAAAATATTTTTATATGTGCATCGCATTAATGTCTCTTATCTTATTTGCTCTGCAGACATTATTTTACATATTTAAGTATAATCGCTGTGTTTTAGAAGTCTGCTTTTTGCACTCCTTAGAAACAAAATTAAAGTAAAAATTATTACTTGGCTCATAGAGAACAAACTTCCAAATAAATAAATAGAGAACTATTATTTGTAAATACTCAAAATTATTAATCAAAAAAGTAAATTTACGAAAAACTTAACTTTCGAATTTAGCCAATAATTGTTATTTTGATTCATGAAAAGAAGGCAAGTAAGATAAATTTAAAAAAAATCAACCCAAATGTGATAAAATGCTATCCTTTTATTGGTTAATAATCATTAATGAACAAAAATCTAATGTGTAATAAAAAAAAAATACCTTTGAATGATATTAATTCGTAAAAAAATTCAAATATTTGAGATGTGCTTCCTCATTTAAGTAAACAATTTCACAATGAAGGAGCATCCAAAAAATCTATCTTCCACTTAATATGCAAATATACACCAAATAACATAAACCAGCGTTCATATTTTAGATAAATGTAGAGAAGTGACCGTAAGTGAACACGTTAATAAAAAAGTTCAATTTCTTATTTACTGTTAGATGTTATTCTAAGTTAAAGGTACTAATTTTCGATACTAATTAAGGTTATTCTAAAAAAAAACTACTATCTTACACTTCCAGGCACATAAAAAACAATTATGTAAATTTTCAAGAAAATTGGCTTAACCATTTCAGAATCCATAGGGAATGAACTCACAAACAGATACACACACACACACGCACACACACACACACACACGCACACACACACAGACAAAGTACTATTTAAATATAAGTTTAGGTGATTACATTCTGATTTTCTCTATATCCAATTGCAAACAATAATATCTGAAAATTTGGTGTCTATAACCATAACCTACTTTATATGCAGGGAAATTTTACAATGTAACACATTATAACAAAGATGCAATGATGATTTTTCTCTTTTTTTTTAGCCTTTTGAAATGGATATGTGAATATTATCTATGTTATGATTAACAATACATCTAGCTTGGAGATGAAAACTAACAGGGCAGAGCAATTATGGAAGATATCCCTTGGGAATATATGTTTGCTAAAGACAGTATACTTTCTCAAAGATTGCTTTTCTGCTTAGTGCTAAGCGTCAAACCAATTTCTTTGCCTCCTTCTCACCTAGGCATTTACATAAATATGTGAAAAATAGAAAGAAATACTGACACTTAAGGAGAAAAAGATTCGAATTTTTAATTATGTATGTGTATCTACTCGAGCAGAGCTTCTTGAACTATAGGTCGCAAAATCTTGGGGTCACAAGATTTTAATGATCTGCAGAATGAAGTTGCTATCTTACAAAATAGAGTTGTTATAATAATTAACAAACACTTCGTAACCATAACTAGCTGACTTCCTCACTTTTTGTAATTAGAGTAAATACAATTATACAACATTTGTGAAATTTTTGATTATAACATTTTTGTATGTTATCCATGTATGGTTAATTAAATATATCTATTTAATATTTGTCTGGTGTCATGAAAAAACTCATACTCATAAATGGGATCATAATCAAAAAATTTAAAAACCCTTGTATTAGGCAAAACAATGTATTCATTCATTTAATTATTGTTAGGGGAATTATGATATTTATTAACAGTTTACATGTATTGAACTATTGTTCTTGACTTTTGAATTTTGGTGAATGGAGAAACAAAGGATATACTCCCACTATCAAACCATCTGTTACAATTATCTAATTTAGTTTATAAATAAATGAAGGGGCATTCTATAGTACAACAATAATTGCTAGGATTTCTAAATCAGGAGGGAGGTCAACTTGGGGCAGTGGATAGGCAGTCAAACTTCAGAAGCGTAATACATGAGTTCGAATCCAAGTCGTTCCTTTACATTCACATTTGGACTAATAACCTTGGAAAAGGTGTGAATCCTCACATTTTTTGTTATTTGAAAAAAACTATGTGCAGACAAACGAATGTTTATCAAAAATGATTTTTCTCAGCATTAAATGACCTAAAATGGTTTATATGCCATAAAACACAAACAACAAAACTCTAAATCAGGAAATTAAAGACTGATATTCTTAGGAAAGGTATGGATCTTAAAGTTTCTTTATGTATTAGTCATATTGTATAGATGCTGTCCTTTTAACAATTATATAATAAAAAAAAAGTATTTCCCTAGATGAAAATTCTTGAATTCAATTATTAAAGCTTGATCAAACAAAAAACAACCTAAGAAGAGTGAAATAAAGAAAAGAAATTCCTAATACTTTTATAGTGAATTAATTATAAGGTTAAAACTTTCCAATCCTTTTTATTGGAAGTTTGCAGATAGTGGATGGTGAATGACCTTTTTGTTTTTCAACAAAACACAACCACCACCCTTCATCCTCACGTGTCCCATTCATGTTTGTGGGTTGAATAAAAGATTTAGTTCTTCATTTCTGGAGCGATATCAATTTTTATTTATTTTTTTATTTTGCTTATCATTGCCAATCAATTGACATTAAAGACTCCTAAAGAAGACCATAGGATATGCTGGCCAAAACTTTGTGAATATTGTAACCAAGACATATGAAAAATTTATAGAAAACACCTAAGAGTTACATATATGAAGATCTAGCATTCTCATACAGTAGTATTTCAATAATTTGATTTTTTAAATAATACAAATTAGTGGAGGATTCCAAACTAATGGATGAGTGCTGAATTTAAGTTTATGTATGTTTAATGTAGTTCAAAAAATTGACATAAGATTTCTTAGTTAATATTAATTTAAAAATCTTTAACAAACAATACATAGATATGGGTATTATCTTGGATGTTAAGAGAGATGCATCATTGAATTCTTCCATGCAGGAAAAATTGAACCAAATCAAAATTCACTGGTAAAAGTGCATTGAGAATGGTGTTGACTATGTAGAAAAGTAAAATTAGAAAATAAGAGGCATTACTTTTGAACTGACACATGTACCACCAGAAACTAGGAGAAACTTTTCTTGATGCAGTGGATCCTTTTTCACCGCATTATGCTAAGATCCAAGATAATACCCTTGAGAAAGATATGAATGCTTTTATAACCTCAGACTAACTAATGCAGCTAGTGTTTTTTTTAATGTTGATGAAAGAAAGAGATTTACTATAAATGATTATTGTCAATATTAAAAGAGTTAAAGGTATGTTCTTAAACCAAATAATCAGAAACTTGTTTGTTCTTAATTTTTCATTTGTAATTTTTCTTGAAAAATGTAGCATTAAACTTACAGTGACTAAATTTTAACATTGCTGTTATTTTTTATGATATGGATATCATATTTACTGATTGTTGTTATTATTATTAGATAATTCTATGAGAATATATCTACTTGGTCGAGCACCAACGTGAGTTAGGCACAAGGCCAGTTTTACATGTTCATTATATCCCTGTGCTTCTTTTGTAATCAGTGTTGCCTTTTACCTAAATGAGTTACTCTCATTAAGTTGAAAGGTCTCATCCGCCCGGGTTTTTAGAATCAGTGTAATCCTTACACCTAGATGAATTACTCTCCCGACTTAACAAGTCCCATCTGCTTGAAGCAGTTGAAAGAGAATGTAATGGTTTTGACTGGGATTTGAACTTGTGTAATATGATTCCAGAATCTAAGCTTTTACCACTGCTCCATGGTTTCTGCCAGACGATGAGAATGAGATAATTCTATGAGGAATTGTTTTGTCAGAAGGTAAAATATCTGGACGTAAGGTTAACTACAAATGCATGAAATGCTGAAAATCTTGTTAATCTTCTGATAAAATTTCTGTACTATAAAAAGTAGTGCTTAGAAGAGAGACAGAGGGGAGCAAAGAGAAAAAGGAAGAAAGACAATGAGAGTAAGAGATATATAAATTTTTTTCTAATCTGATAAGAGATCTGCCTATGGCAAAAGCCAAATGCTTTATTAATGAAATGGAAAATAAAAGTTTAAAAAAGATAAAAAGGGAAAAAACACTCTTGAAAGTTAACTGGCTATTATTGTTGTTGATATGAAAGGATAAGTTTTCTTGTTCTTTTCTCTAATGCTGGAAATAAAAGATTTTTTCTTTTTTTGTTTTCTTTTTCTTTCCTTAAAACACTTTTTGAATTTGCTTTAGTAATTTTTATATGGATACTAGCAGACGTACAAGGGTAAATCAAAAAGTTCTGAGACAAATAGAAGAAAAACTTTATTTATGGAAGTTGCAAAATTATTTTTCTACATAAGATCCACCTAACTCAATGCACTTCTGCAAGCAATGTTTCCATCAAGAAATTTCTTCTTGATAAAATTTTGTTGCTCTATTTTTACTTAGCTTGGTTTTATGTCATTTTTCTTGGAACTTATGTACTTAATAACTCTGTTGCATTCTCTCTCAGACTAATACCTTAGTGAAATGTATGAATCCCCTAATTCATTACAATCATGGGTTAAATAAATACTGTTCTACTGACAATATGTTTACAAATAATAAACCAAACTGGTAAATATAACAATCATTGTCCATGTATACCAAAACATTGTACATCCAATTCCATAAAATTACACAGTTAAAACAATCAGCTATACATTGCAACCAATCATAGTGGAACGGAATCAATATGTATTTTATACAATGCAACTTTGTTTATAGTGACAAATATTACATTTATAAAGATCTATTCATCATTTTAGCTAACTGTTATTTTATAAAACATTCACAATGAGATAAGGATTTCATTGAGTTACCCTAATTTATATTAAATGACATCTACTTGTAAACTAGGCTAAGCTTTTTCTTTATTTTTGATATTTTTTCAAGATTATTTTTCTTGTTAATAAGTGCCAGTAGTATATCTTCTATTTAACTGAATCATTGACCAGCCAGCACACACGTTCCTGAGGTTATTAACTTGGGGGGAAGTCCACTTAGAGCAATGGATAGGCAGTCAGAGTTCCTAGTCACTTTATTTATATTCACATTTGGACTAATACCTTCAGGAAAGGTATGAATCCCCACATTCTCTCCAGCTATGGATTAACTAGTGCATACTATGTTATTCAAAAAACTAACTGTGGATAAAAAGAATGTTTCTCAAAAATGATTGTTATCGGCATTAAATGACCAAAAAAAGTTGATATGTCATAGAATAAAAACAAACAAACAAACTTATTAACTTCAGTTAAAGGAAATAATAGGACCTCATGTGTACAGATCAACCAAGATTTGCTGTATTATGATTATTACACGTCCAAAATTTCTTAATAAGAATTAAAACATTGGTACTTAGGAAGAGCTGTGGTTAGGACCCCTGCAGACTCTACAATTGCATAGGGGCTGAAAATTCCCTAGGGGTAGCAAAGCTCCATTCCTTTGCAGATCTATTTTAATGAAAAAAATGTATAAACTAATTGTTAGGATTAACTGGGAAATTATTATCATGCTTGTGTGTTGAATGTATATATCTATCAAACCACCCCTCTCTCTCTCTCTATCTATCTATATCTACCTATCTATCTATATCTATATCTCTCTCTCTCTCTATATATATATATATATATATATATATATATATAACATCTTTGTCAAAAGCCTTCAGTATGTTGGGTTAAATGACCCAAGATGGTTGATATGC